>JAIPRM010002027.1:0-33047 GCA_025469315.1 Stegophylla sp. TES_Ste_2020 | reverse complement strand
TTGATCGAAACTTTTGGACAAGTATTTCTATACGAAAAAGTGTTAACAGAAAAAAAAAAAAAATAAACATCATTGTAAAAACACTAGCTTCTTCACTTTATTCAGAATCTAAAAGAGAGTTCCTATTTATAGACGTAACCCTTAGTAGGTATTTAAAATTTACCCCAGTAACAATAGTTTCTATAAAAAAAAAAAAAAAACAAATGGGTTTAATGGCTATTAAAGTTTTAAACACAAAGTTGTTTTCTTAAAAATCTTTAAATAATTATAAACAAAAATACCTTATATAACAAAATAATAAATCTATCAATTCAAATGCGTGGTTATTTTTATTCTATTAATGATTGAGCTCGAGACTATACCCAATATTTAAATTACATCACTTCTCGCTTTATGTTTTTCAGATGAATCAATTCGTTTTAATAATTAATATTCGTTGACAGATAAAAGTTTACTGCATTCAGAACAATTTTCTTTGAAAATTATTTTCACTGTTACCATAGCTTTAACGATTGATATGTCTAGACGATTCATTTTGTCTGTTCACAGACAATTGGTGTGACTGAAAACTCTTTCAACTGTGGCTTAGTGCCGAGTATACATAGAATGAACTACACCACTATTTTTAAATTTTAAAATTAACATCGTCAAATTCACAACTCACTTCATATTAAAATGTTTTTATCGGACTTCTAAAGACTATTTTTCGATATTGATATTTTTTAAATTATTTTTGAGTAATGTTCATCGAATGATTTTGATTCGTCATTACTATTAATACTATCAGGTAAAATATATTTCATGAGATAGTCAGTTCTAAAATAATTCCCAATTAAAATCTTATCCACAAAATTATATAACGTATTAAAGAAAAAAATAATAATGATAATTTTAATTAAAAATATTAAAACATTATATACGGGACATACTGAACAGATATATTCCAAAAACTGGGCATACTCATCAATTGTTAATTATTACAGAACAAATGGCATCAACAGGTTAGAAAAATGACCGTTTATTCGAGTACAAATAATAATTATGTTTATACTGAACTACTACATTAACTAATGTAAACTGCTTACATACGTGGTATACAAATACAAATGTCAATAAAATAATAATAATATAATCGCTATAACGAACGATTGTCTAATAATTTCAATATTTTATTTCTAATAATTTTACGATCAGGTTACTCCAAGATTACCAATCAGACAACCTGCAGGATGTATTCGGTTGAGAACCATATAATGGGTAAAATTAAAATTATTTTAACACGTTTTTTAAGAAAAACATAAACAAAACCAAAATGTTTGATATATATATATATATATATATATATATAGGTATTTCACACAAAGACTATACTTGACTCCTTCCAAACAGTCGGTTTTCGAATCGAAAGTTATCGCAATCATTTACGGTTGGCTGATTTTTTCGACATAGTCACAACTATTATCGATTTGATAAGGGGAAAAAATACGTTTACCATAATTATAAGTAACAATATTGCAGATTATGTTAATTTTAGTTTCTCGTTACAAATTAATGTAATTGTTTGAATTTATACTTTCTACTCATAATTTATATATATATATATATATATTTTTTTTTTTTTAAATCGGTTTAGTAGATTTTTAGTCATAAGAACTTAAAGATTATATAACAAAACAAAATTCATCATTCTCACGAAATGGACACGGATAATGTGGTTGTCAAGAACTACTTACTGTTATCACATCGGTATCAAATTTTTAAACATATTCAATGTAAAACTGACAGTTATTATTCAATATAATTATCTTTAATTACCGACGTGTGGCTAAGAATCGTTTTATTTATACATTCACCAAAAGTATCACAACTAAGAGTGATGAGTGACTCACAGTGCGCAGATTTCGCAATTTAAAAATGACCAGCTTATGATATTCCCTAAAAACTAACGCACAAATCTTCTGTATTGATAATAATTAAATCAAAATCTTTTCAAACGACCTTACAGCTTACATCTCGCACAACACGCGTAGTATAACGATAATATAATAACAATAATAAATGATAATTGGATCAGAGTTGAAACGAATGTCATCCAAAAGCCACGCGTGGGTAACAATGATAATAATTAGTACGTCTCAAAACACAATATACATAATAATATATATATATATATATATATAAACAACTAATTCGAATATTATAATACAGGGTGTCCCAGTACGATTTGACAAATGTAATAATAACAATAATTTTTGTTCTATTACTAGTTTTTTTTTAAATTTTTTAACTTATTACTACAAAACTAAATTACATCAATAACGTACGTATGTTTTTTTTTTTTTTTATTAATCAAATTTTCAAATTTAAAATTGTACCTATACTAAAGTTTTAGAAAAATTAAAAATAGCCATATTGTAAACCTGATTTTTCGAAATATTTTAGTGATGAAATGTCTTATAAAGGTTAGGTCATTTATTTATTATGATTTTATAATATTTTTGAAAATGTGAATTATGTCGTGTATATTGTTGAACCTTAAATGATTGTGTGATACTTAATTCACGTTTTCAAAATTTTTTTAAAAAATCATAGTAAATAAATGAAAAAATACATAAATAAGACATTTTACCACCGATTTTTTTCTAAATATCAAATTTACAAAATGGTTTTTCTAAAAATACAATACAAAATTTCAAATTTGAAATTGTAAATCCTGAAAAAAATTACGTTATTTCTGTAGTAATAATTTTTATTAAGAAAAAATAAAAATAAAAATTATTAATAGAAAAAAATAAATATATTGCATTTGTCAAATCGTACTGGGACACCCTGTGTATAGATCTACGTAATTGTGTGGGTACGTCGAGGGGAAATCGCGCGGTTCTACTTCTACCGCCAACGCAGATAAATGTTAAGTGTAATACGTACAATAATAATATAACATTTTAATGACGACGTCGACGACACTACTGTTTCGGTTTGTAGTTTTTTTTTTTTTCTCTCTTTTCTTATTTCTGTTCTTTTCGTCGACGCCGCCGCCGCCCGTTTCTTCGTTCGCTCCGGCCGCGATGTTCACTGAACGAACGCGAAACGGAGACTCGCTGCGGCGGCGATGAGATAACAATATACGAGTAGTAACAACAATTTAATGTAAACGACCCAACGCGCTCTCGGGTCGAACGACTTTTCATTTCTTTTTCACGCGAAACCGTCACCATTTTGTGCGGACCACCTGAACGGTGTTCAGTTGTCATCGTCGTCGTGGTTATTATTAAACAACTTCTCTCTGTAAACCGAGCGACCGCCCGAATGGTGGAAACGCTGTTGGACTTAATGTTTTTATTGCTTTTCTTCAATGATCAGACGCAGAGGAAAATATGATTAAACATCAACATTTTCGTTGAAGACAGATGGTAGCGCATGCGCTGCCGTTAGAGAAAAATCAAAAATTCGAAAAATAGTAAAAATAACTTTAATTTTTTCTTCTCTAGTTTCATTGCTGTTCAAATGTTTATAAAAAAATAAAAAATAAAATAAAATTTGCCCATTATACATGGTCAAACCTTAAGGACTATATATATATCTCCGTGAGAAATAAATATACGTATATGATAAGTCAAAAAAGGGTTATTTTATTTCATATATATTTTACACGTTTTACAGTTGGTTGAGTTGGTTTTCAAATCAATTTTATCATAGGATAAAAAATTACATAAGTTCATTATCTCAAATGTGTTGTTTTACATAACTTTAGAAACTTCAAGTGTCAGTTATTATTTGAAAAATTGTACATTTATTACCAGGGTTGGGATTTTACGAGAGGTTTTATAACATTTGCATATTTTTTATGAGATACTTAAGAAATAATAAAGTAGGTTTAAAATTTGTTTTGAGATTCAGAGAACTAATATAATAATTTAATTTCGCATATTTTACGATTTTTCAGATTTTAACACTTCTTTTGTTCCTTTTGGGGTATTTTTTCATTTCTGTATATTATTTAATCAAACTGGTCATATTCTGTAAGATGAATATATTTTTTTAATTATTGCCTATCAAATGTTCAAAGTCAACGATGTAAATTAATTCAATACGTTATAATTTTGTACTGATTGGTGCTTATTAAACCAAAAAACGTATTATCAAGATAAACTAATAAATTAAGAAAATAATATTGTTATGGATTTTGAACTTTTGTTGTCTTTTGATTTTGAGGTTTTTTTATTTATTTACAAATGAAATAAGGTCCAAAAAAATGGTGTAAAAAAAAAGATTGACTAAATCCTTTCAAAATTAAGTACCTAACTACAATAATTTGTACGTTTAAAACTACTACAACAGGTAGTAAGTAATAATTAACATATTTCTATTTTATTTATTATTATTATTATTACGTTTTTCCATATTCGGTTGTTTGTATTGCATGTTTTCAGCGCATATTTTTTGCAATTTTAAGCGCTATAAGACTCCAACCCTATTTATTACACGCGTAGGAGGTCTGTCAACGGAGCCGTTGGACGCGCGATTTATTTCCCCTCGATTCTGCAACGATGACGGCGGTGTACTACGCCCGCAACGTGACGTTTTACATAGTTTTGCACGTGCACAGAGGAAGTTATTCACGACGAGCGACGACACGTTTACATAGATAAAAAATAATATCGTCGTTCTTGTCGAATATTATAATAATAATACATAACGGAGAACTGTCGCGAACGAAATTTGAACGTGCGACAAACAGATTCGTTTATAATCGGACGTGACGGAAATAGAAAAATGTCGAAATTTTAGTTTTCACACCGCAGGGGTGTAAAAATTTGTCGCCGACCAAATTCGTTTATATACCCCGACGAGACGCCGCGAACGCACGCGACGCAAATCGTATAATAATAATAATAATAATAATACCAGTCGAGTCGACGTCATACATAATTTAAAAAAAAAGTTTTCTCGTCTGCGAGCGTTTGACGCAAATCGATCTGTCATACGGTTTTATTATTCACGCGCTCGCCGATATGTTATTATTATTATTATTATTTGTATTTATTATTATACGAGACGTATACGTAAAGTGAAATGAAAAAAACAAAAAAAAAAAAAATCGCATTAAGCGAACGAATTGGTTTCGAAAAATAATAATAATAATAATAATATATGTTATAATATTATTATAAACGCGTATATCGACGCGTATTATTTGCACTCGGGATTTGGTTTGATGAATTCGAAACGGTATTTCAAACGGAATATAGGGGAAGGGTACCTGGAGCAAACGATATACAGCGTGTTCCTGAAGTCTCGTGCAAGCTGTAATATCTCGGTGGTACATCGATGTTTATTTGAATGTGCTTTTTTAAACTTATACGAGTCATAATTTCATGACATTCATTTCAAAAGACATAAATTCAACATTTCAAAAACTCAAAAAAATTATTTCTTAGCTAGTAAAACAGCTATTTTATTTTACTTTTTTTAAAGGTAAATTATAAAAAAATAACAATATATATATATACATAATATATGTATGCATATGTAATAATATATGTATATTTAGATTGTAAGTGAAATTTAACCAAGTTAGAACAAGTTAAGTTTTTTTAAAAATTCAAAAGCTTAAACTTTTTTTTCTTAGAATTAATTTATTGGAAATTTTGATAGTTATTTAATTGACCTTTTTTGAAGGTCAATTAAAAAAATAAATTATTGAAATTTACTAAAAATTGACCTAGTTAGTGTTAGGTTTTATTTTTGCTAAAAACTACCAACATTTTTTTCATGAAATCAAAAACTTGACTTGATCTTACTTGGACAGTTTTCATTTAAGTTTGATATATATAATATATATATATTATTTTTTTTAATTGAGTTTAAAACCTTTTAAACCTTTTAAATAAAATGGTTATTTTGGAATATTGGAAAGTGGATTTTAAGAAAAACATTTTTTTCGTTTTTTTAATTTTTTTTTTTTTTTTTTTGGAAATTAATGTCATAAAATTTTAATTTGTGCAAGGATTAATCTCTAAAAGTCCACATTCAAAAATATTGATATGCTACAAAAATATTAAGGGTGGCACGGTACTGTTGAGGCATACTGTATAGTGGTAACATGGGCGAGACGACGCAGACGTGTCACTGTTAATTTTCAACTTCGTGAAATCCATAAACACTGGAATCGCTAAAATTTACTAATTCTGTCGGTGCAGACGCTTTAAGTTCGTTTTCGAACGGCCGCCGTCTGTCCGTTCGACTGTAACATATTTAAATAAAAACAATACGACGTAACGAACGCGCGAGAGCGACGGACGAGAACTCGACTTGCAGCGACGATTTGATTTAGTGTTGTGTTACATAAGTGTACGCTAATAGATGCGATGTTGTGCGACGCGTATTTATTCTCTGCGTTATTCATTTCGCATTCGATCGCGTAAAAACGAAGTCAAATTTGTTACCGGCTCGATGACTCGCACTGTCATAATATTTTAGTCAAAATATTAATTTGTTTCCAAGACTTTTTAGATACTGAGCGGAGTGAATAGCTAGTTGTTTACAATGATGTTTATTTATTATTGTTATTATTATTATTATTATTATTTATGCGTACACGTTTTCGTATGGAAATAGTTGTCCAAAAGTTTTCACCAACAATTTTTTGAATCAGAGTTTGCCTCAAGATTCGTTTTTTTTTTCGAATCTGAGAAAGACGCCCCCTTACTACCTGAAGGGAGAGGGTTCAGAATTTTTGTGTGAGGCGTGATATTAATTATTAAAAAAATATATTTAAATATGCATTTGATTGATTTGTTTATCTTTACTACCTAATTTATTCAACATGTGCCAAATTGGTATAACCAAAAGAAGAGACCATTCATTTTTTTTTCTAAACTGAGAATTGGAGAGGGGAGTGAGATTTTTTGAAAATTTCCAAGGGGAGCGAGGATTAAAATAGATTGACAAATATTGCTATACATGGTGTTTTAGAGACGACATTATTCGAAATTCGCAACGGCTTTTCCAAAAATTTGGAAAAACTAACTAAAATTTAACACAAACAACTTCAAATCATTTTTTTTTTCCAAACTTTATGAAAATTTTAATATACATAATATATGTATAGATAATAATATGAAATATATTTTAGTGAAAGAAAGTATTTTATGTGTGAAAAAAAAATTCTGTACATTTTTTTCTGATCAATTTTTTTTTTTTTGTTCTGATTTCCAGGATAATGGGATATAAAATTAAATATATATATATATTTATATACATACATTAGTTATAATAATAAATCATATCATTTTTAAGTGAAATTGTAGCTTCGCTCAGAACTGTTTTATTGAAGATAATATGATTTATAGTTTGTTTGAAGTATAACACACCCACCAAGTTCCACCCGAGGAACGAATAATACCCATGTTGCGAAGTGCGTCTGGCTTTTTATTCTCGTTTATTCCCTATCATAAAATGGTTATTTTTTCTTTGTTATTTCCATTAGGTTTGGTAGTTTTGCTTTATATTTTCATACAATATGACGCGTCTCTGACTCTGTATAGATGTATGCGAGTGTCGACGCCAAACACTCAATTATACGCATTTCAGTGTCTCGTGTGAAACAACTCATTTATTCTATAACATAAACTGCGCAATATATACTGTGCGAAGATAATTTGAACCGGACTCGATTCAAACACATTTCAAAAGTATTCCGGAATCCATTGGCGTCTACTGGATACACGCCCTGCACAAGCACGTACAATAATATTAATAAATTATAATGGACATTACGTTATATTAAACGATATTAGTGTGAAGGGACTGGCCGAACACACAACAAGTGTGTCCCGAGACCGGTTGATTTACACTTCTTACACAATGCGACCACGTGTGGCAGTGGTGGTCGTTAAACGTATGTGTGTATGTGTTTTTTTTTTTTCTTTTTTATCCTTTTGTCCTCGCGTTATCCTCTGTATCCTTTTTGGTTCGGCCTTGGGCGCGCGATCCTCGACGACGACAAACGTGTCGGAACACGACACAATTCGTGTCGCGTTCCGAACGAGACGGTTTTTGACGGCGGCACTGCTCTGGTCGGAGAACGAAATAGGTTTTATTGTATAGAAATATACGTCATTATAATAATATTATGTACACACGTACACGAGCATCGAAGGGATGGCCGAAATGTGAAAACACCCCCAAACCTAAATTATTTACAATGCCGGAGAAATAACGGCGTAACCAGTGCAGTGTAAGTGTCTCGCCATTGTGTCGTGTGAGAGAATGATTTTCTTTAGCCGAGTAAAATAATAAAATCGTTCGACAGTATTCCCATGGCACCGGTCTCAGTATCTATATATATATATATATATACAGAGTGTTGCATACAAAGTTTGAGATTGATCTCGAACAGCTGGCGAGTGCTTCAGTAATTCTGAGTCAAAATATCCAAAACTCAAAAAATCCACCGATAAATATTCAAGTCAAAAAATCCATTCACACAAAATCCAATATAATACAATATCAATTACTTTATTGAAAAAATCAAAATGTGAAATTTAGTAATCTCACCTATTCTATTAGTATTATATTTTAAAGTATATAAGTATCAATATAATATTATAAGCAAATTTTTGATTAGTACTTCTTATTTAATTAGATAAAATCATACAAATAATAAAATTAAATTTGTAAAAAAATGTATTTCAATCGAATTAGATGATTCACATTCTACCCACAACATTATATTTGTAAAAAAGAAAATTTCTTTATGCATTTTTTTTCTTTTATGATTTTTTTTTTGTTTTTTGGATTTTTTAGACCGAATCTGAAACCTGTTTGATGTTTTACGAATGTGAGACGTTAGGGGATGTAATGTAAAATATCAAATTCACAGTGAGCTTTTCGTCTTACAAGCCCATATTTTAAAATGTCGAACATGATTTCGTGGAGCATTTAAAATATAATAATAAAATAACGAATTTATGCAACTTGAGCTATTAAAAAAAAAAAAAAGAGAAAAAATGTTTACGATTATAGTCATGAAATGTGCCCGATTATCTGCATTTTTCATTCGCGTTTAATTTTTAATACCCCGGACGATAAGTTCCGACTATTTCTAGAAAGATTTAGTTTTCCCATCTTTATCGACTTCTGAAGCCATTTAATCCCGCCGTTCACCGTTCTCAATGCTATCGATTCTGAGAAAAGACTCATAAAACTATATAAAAAAAAAAAAAAAACCACGCCATGAAAATAAAAATAATAGCTGAAAACAAAAGTTCTTTTAACGGGGCTTATCGTATTCTGGGAATCGAATTATTGTCCGCGTATGAAGTATCTGTATAGAATGACGACGACGGATTTGCGGCAATTAAAAAACGCGTATTTCTCGATAACAAACGATTATTATTATGTTTATTATGTTTTTATTATGCAACGATAATGATATTTTCCTGTTGAAAGCGAGAAAAGCGACTTGTGTGTGACTTTTACGTACTAGAAGTGTACGTTAGGTCATTAATATATAGTAATATAAAAATATATCATAGTAATTATTATGAATGGTTTTATTATTTACCGAAATGGATGTAATCATTCAAAGAATTGCCATAAGTCTGGACTGTAGGGAGAGCCCGAGGATTCGGATATGAAATTCGTTTATTTTTTCGACTGGTCGGATTCACGCGAGTCATTTCTCTCAGTTAAATAACAAAAGTTTTAGCCGATATTTTCCTCGCACAATTGTCGATTCGTCTTCCTCGTTTTGACATCGCTTTTTTTTTTCTTTCACACCACTTTGAAAACCGAATGTTTTATATCGAATTTCATGGATACTCTTAAAATCGACTAATAAAATCACACGCAGAAAACGGGTTTTTTTTATTTCTGTGGCTTTAAGTTCACATTGGCAAATTTTTGTTTTCAATACCTCACTTTAACAGGTGACGTGTATAGGAATTGACGATTTTTCCGGTACCTATCGTTCTCCATGTTTAATTATGACTTAGTGAAGCGTTTCTCAAACTGTGGGTCTCGCCCCTCTAGTGGGGGTTTCAAATTAATTTTAGGTGGGTCTTTTTTTTTGATGGCATGTAGATTTTTAGAAATGTATGCCGAATCCCACTATATGAATAATACAGTTGCACATTTTTATAGGTAGACGTATTTGTAAAATAATATTCATCATTAACCAGTAAATTAATAAATTTATAATAAAAGTAATAATGAATAATTTTTTTTTTTTTATAAAACTACTTTTTATTTTGAAAATGTAAAACCATGTGAGTCACGTTAGATTTTAGGGGTAAAATTTGGGTCTTGGCCCTGTAAAGATTGAGCACCACTGATTTAGTGTATTAGCTATTACGACGTAAATTTACACAACGCATATACTTTATATCGAAATCAAAAACGTCGAAGTTTTGGTCGGACTCCTCGAGTTTGAGTAAACATATTATTATTTAAATCGAAAAAAAAAATGTCCCTATGAAATATCCACCGACTGGGTGCTCGGTAAAATTGATTTTTGTACTATAATTCTTTATAGTACTTCTGTCGGTACAAAACTCTATTCGTTCGTTCGATCTTATCGCCATATTGGGTTCTTTCGAAATATGACTCACTGTTTTTATTGTAAGAACGTTACACATTAATATTTAATATAGATTTTATGTTGATTAAAACGCGCGCAAACGTTCATTAACTAGAATAATATGTTACATTTACACGCGTTATCGTCTTTACCAGAATAATCAGTAATAATAATTATTACTATTCGGTAAAACGATGTGAAAACATGCGTTACTAATAACGGAATGATAATATATATTATGTGTTTTTTTTTTTCAGTCGGATTACGATTTAATAGTATTAAAATTACTTATTTTTACCGATTATTCTTCATGAATATAATATTTAAATTTAGTGCGTCAAATTACATTACTTGTAGATCGAGATCAAATTAAGTCATCGAGCTATTTATCAGTAATAATTTTTAATATAGGTATGTGCGGGTACGTGTATACCATTCGCGATAATTAATAACAATAATTATTCTAGACAAATTTTATCAACAAAGCAAAAAATAAAAAAAATAAAAGTTAACGCAGTGGAAAGAAAAGTTTTTTTTTTTTAATTGAAGATTAGCGTATAAGTACTTGATATAATTGAGACAAAATAAGAACAGAAAGAAGTCGCTTTTAATTAGATATATATTCAAAAGCGATTAAAAAAAATGTTTATATTTGAATTTTACAAAATAGAAATAAAATAATAAACTATTGTACCTATGTTGTTTATTTTATAGATAGCATATTAATTTTTTTTTTGTTTACGAACAGCTGACCAAGTGCATATTACGTTTTTATGCGTTTTATATTGTCGAAACCAATGAGTACATATTTTTTTCAAGGTTTTTACATCATAAAAATTTAATATCAAATCAACGATAGAATAACTATAATTATACAACAAATTATTAATTATTAAATTAATTTATACATATAAAGAAAATTTTGTATCATTCTAACATTTAGAGTACCTAAGGAATGAAAAAATAGCAATTAATTAAGATTAATTAAATGAGAAATATTATTTGTGGCTATAATATTATTATATTCAGGGAGAGATTCAATTAAATATTTAAATAACTTTACAATAATTTTAAACTCATTGATAATATTTAATGTATACAAATAATATACTATACAATTTCAATTAATTGTAAAACAAATATATATATATGGACATTTGACTAGTAACTCATTATTTTAACAATAATCATTTTAATTAGTAAATTATTAACCATATAGAATACAGGTATTAACTGTAAAATATGTAAATGTGATTTATACTTTAACGTTACGGAATTGAAATAAAATAAATAAATATTCAGAGGAAGCGTATGGGTTTTTCGTGAACAGTCGAGTGCACACGATACACAACTTATTGCGTACAATAATAATTGTTATGACCATAATTACGTTATATATTTTTATGGTTGATAAATGACCATTCATTATCGGAATCGTTTATATTTTATCAATAACAGTTATTAAATAAATATTATTTTTTTTTTCTGTCATAAACTAATAGGCAAACAAGTAGTTATGCAAAGGTCTTAGTTGAATACAGATTATGCAGTTTATTCGAGAAATGGAAACGTGTCAGTTTTGAAAGTTTCGGTTTAAAGAATATAGTTTTTAAGAGTGAACCGTTTCGAGCACCGGTTATCAGTGCTCAAAACGTTTTCTACGGTTTTTGATTTTGGTCACTTAACCGGATTTCGAATACGCCGTTCGTGGTTACCGGTCGCACTCGCGATTCGTGAATATTTCATAATTAGTTGACAAAAATAATAATCAGTTATCACAACATCAGTTTTTCGACTAAGAGTCACAGTGATTAGACCGTAAAAAATACAGTTCTCTAATACAAACGGCGCGACATGTCGGGTAGGTAGATTTAGGACGTATTCAAAACACCAGCTGTGTCGTTGACGAGTATTAAGGAAATTAACACACAATATTACGCTCACTTCCAACAACAGGTGTAACTTAGTTAACTGGTGTTACCATTTGTACGACCATCGAAATCAAACGTACCTGTAAACAGAAAAAATAATAATAATAGTTAAAAATAATATTATATATTTTTCATACTTAAGCAATCGAATATTGATAACTATAGGGCCCGGAAGTTCATGCACTAAAAACTATCAAAACATGCACGCAAATATGCATTTATTTATTTTTTTTTTTTTTTAAATCATTAAGTATTTTCATTTTTGGTAAAAATGAACAATCGTGACAATCATCAACTCATATTATTATGAATACTTGAAATTACCTGCTGAATTCTTCTACAAATAATATTTCTTCAAATCTATTATCAGAGTATTCGAGAATATTTAGCTAGAAGCTTAGACTATATTAACTAAGTTAGTTTGTATGATTTAAACTAACTTAGTTTGTATGGTTCAGGCTAGAAGTATAACCAAATTATCGCCTATCAGGATATAGGTATATATTAAATTATTAAAATAGTTAATATAATTTTGAACAGATTTTGATTTTATACTGGCGACGTTTTCATAAAGACAAATTTTTGAACAATTATTGTATTTTGAAATATACTTTAAGTCCGATATTTTTATGAAATATAAATAAAAAATAATAATAATAATCACAAGTAAAATCCAATAAAATGCAGTAAAATGCAATTTTATTTTTAAAATATGCATATTTATGTAAAAAACCTCAAAATATGCGAAAATATGCAAACTGAAATTTCATTATTGAATTCGTTAGATTATGATTCAAGTTTGCAGCTCATCGACCAACTTTTTAATGCACTCAGTATAAACATGCAAATTCATGAACTTCCGGGCCCTATAATGATAACCATATATGAGCATGAACAGTCGGGTAAACAGTGTACAAAGTATACAAAGTAACTATAGATAATGATTATTATTGTCGTTCGTGAAAAAAATATGATTTTCCAGTCATTTTTCCTACGGGTTTTTTCACGAGAATTCGAGAGTTGTTTTCTTGTATATGACTCGCTGTGAACAAGCTGAGTGTGTAGTTTTGAGAATCGAGGTATTATTCTCAAAAATACAGGGTTATTTCCATTCGTTCGGAGGAAATTTTCCTAGATCATTGGATTTCTAAACCACGGGTAGAAATAATTACATTTTTCGAATCAATTATCCTTCTTTGTGTGATTACTATAATATTGTTGTCATGGTCAATCGTATAATCCCATATATAAGATCTACACGATATCAGAGGGTTAGTACAAGGGTAACAGAAAACTTTAAACATTTCGCGCTAAATCACTGCGAAATATAATAATTGGTAAAACAAAAAATAAAACATATTTTCGTTCTGTAGGAGATCTTTTCGCCACATTGCAGAGACTAGAATTAGAATCATTATGCATTTGCTCGGTATTCGTGGCAAATGCTTGGATAAAAAAATTGTATGAAAATCGTAGGTGAGATACCAAATCTACTTCCAATAAGCAAGACTTTGTACCCGAACCCGTAATACTATTAAAAACCCATAAAATTTTCAACACCCAAAACCCTTAAAACCTGTATAATTTTTTTTACGAAACACCCATATTATATAAATATTTTAATTTTAAAATTTATGCCATACGTTAGTTGTAAGTATTGCTTCTACCAAAAGCTATTTTTTTCTTAAAAATGACTCTATATTAATGTATAGTAATGCAATTGTTTGCTTTTTTTATTTGTTGAAATTTCTTGGGAACCCTTGAATCGACAGGAGAAATTTTAAAATAAAAATCGTGGTAAGGAAAAATCATTTTTTGGAATGAGCATTTACTACCCTAGATGTCATCCCAAAATCTGATGTACTTATAGTCAACAAGATTATACTAAACATCAGTTTTAACCCAATTAATATAACGGGTTTCAAAATCCGAACATAAATGTTTGTTTTACATTTAGAATAGGGTGACCACACGTCCTGTTTTATACAGGATTGTCCTTTATTTTGGCTTTATGTCCTGTTGTCCTGACAAACTTCTCTCAGGACGCTTTTTGTCCCGTAATTTCTAGTCTGTCCCATAATAATCCCGTTTTTTGATTTACTGTTGATTTAAAATTTTTGAAATTATTGTATTGAAATTATTGAATAAAATAATGTAAGAATCTAGTAATATTTTGTACTATTAGATCAATTATAATCGTAAAATGAATTAACAAGTTTTTTTTAGAAAGTAAAGTATATACAATAATATGCATAAATAAAGGATTTGAAGAAAATTTAAAAAAGTAACAATTTAATTTCAATATGTTGTTTTATGTTTTTCAAAATAATGTTTTTATGTGTTTAAATTTAATCTATAATAGATAGTTTAAAAATTATACTTTTGTCACGATTCAAAAACATAAATATATATATATGTACATATATTAAATACTTATTTATTTAGAAATATTTTTGTCCTGTATTTTAATTTCTTAAATATGGTCACTCTAATTTAGAAACACCCTAAACTCAAAACCCACGACTTATTAATTCTTATGCAAAACGTTGCAAATTAGGTCAAGTGGCACTGCAGTAAATCATTAAATCAAGAAAATTTCGATTTTTTCAAAAACAAGTCGCTCCGTCGGGGAGCCTCTGATTTAAATAAATACATTATAAACGAGTGCCAATCACTGCGTGCTCAAAACTAAATTCAAATTTACGCATCGGACGGGCTTCAAAACAGGAGCGGAGGGAGGGGGAGCGAGCGAGTTAAAAAAAAAATCGTTCTGTATATAACGTGTAATTAGGCGTTTATACGCGATGAGTTGCGCGTGCGCAGCAGTGCGGAAACCTCGTTTATATTATAATATGTTTGGATATCGGTTGCCGCCGTCGTCGCCGGAGAGGACGCCAAAAATAATAAGTTGCACGAAAACCAATATATACTATACGAGACGAACAATGTTTACGTTATCAAAAGCAGCAGCATCAGCAGCAGATCGTTTTTCTCATGGACCGCCGGGATGAATCGTATACGTCATATTATTCGAAATGCTGCGAAGAAGGTCTCAGCAGACGCCGCTACAGCCGCAAGCGTCGTGTATTTTTTTTTTCTTCTTTTTTTTTCCCCCGTCGCGCGTCGTTCCTCGCTAGACGCGCAGCATTGTTTATACATACGTGCACACATCTGCTCCGTTTTTCCATGATAATATAGATCATTCGTAATAATTTACTGCAGTTTATTTTATTTTTTTCATCCCTCCCCTCCCATTCTCTCTCACTCTTATTTTCTCTGCATTTCGTCCTCTCCGAATTCTCAGAAATCACGACGACGACGCTCCAGTCCGACCGTGGCAGTGCATACATAATGATACAATAATTATTATAATACTTGGCCGTCTGTCGAAACCCAAACCTCTCGTCAAACTCGAACGTACGACATGACCAACGGTGCAACAACACGTGCAAGCAGTAATACGGTAATAATAATAATTACTACAATACGTGACTGACCTCGCACAGCAAAGAACCGCGCGCGACCAGAGTTACTACAGATAAAAGCCAAGCGCAAGTCATATATTTTGCCCGTCGAATCGTCAATAAAATAATAAAAACACTTTTCGAAAATTTACCGAAAATGCGTAGTGAAAACTTGGTTTAAATAAAGGGACACATAATACATAAGTGTTTCTCAACCTTTTTGCCGTAGTCACCCCCAAATTTTACTTCAGATGATACTTCAGCTTATAAGTGAAAGTTTTAAATATTTTCATACACACCCCAAGATTATCATTAAGCAATAAATACCAGAAATACGTTACTAAAAACCAGGGTTGATAAAAATCATGCTTTTTTTTTATAAAAATCAGGAAAACTGTCTTAATAGTTTACATAAATCTTTTTTTTTTTTATGTTTAAAACGTATTTTATTTTTCAATGCTTTTTTTTCTTCTGTTTGAAATCTGGTCTGAATTATGTTTTAATCACGATTTAATGGAATTTAAAACAAAAAGATAATTGCTTATGTATATAGGTGTATTTACCAAAAAACAAAACAAAAAAAAAAATACTACATAACAACTTTTTTTTACATAATTCTTGGTCACTATTTTAAAATTGAAAATCACTTTTTTAAAAAATAGAGTTAAACGTGGCTTTAAAATTGAAAATAGTGATCAAACATTGTGTGAAAAAATAACCTAATTTATTGGTTATATGTAATATAATCAGTAAATTAGGTATATGAAAACATTGTTATTTACTGTTTTAAACAACTAATTGTTATGTTTTTCAAACCATTTAACTTTTACGTTTTAAATAAACCTTTGTTTGATTAATTTAGATGTTTAAAAATTGTTTTAAACGTCTCAACCCTACTAAAAAATATAAAGCAAAGCTATACGGTTTTTTATTTTTTTAACAATAAAAGAAAAATATTTGTTTTATGGTATAAAATATAAATTCATAAATATATGTGTGATAATTATTCGAATTTTAAAAATCATTTAGAAAAGTACTGCCAGACTGTTGCTTTTGATCTAAAATGATTTTTTTAATCCTTGGTTTGATAAAATTTGTAAAATTAACTTCTATATTTGTTGAAATTTCTAGTCGGTTTCAAATTGAATTAAATATTGTAGTCAGCATGTGAATCATTTCATTTCACATAAGTAATTAGTTCAAAAAAGAATGCACTTGCATTATTATAATAATTTCAAACCTTTAAACAATTCAAACGTAATTGATATTCATTTTTAAGCTTTTAAAAAATCTGTTGTAATATTGCATCTAATGTCAATTCAACTGTTTTGCAATTCACATTGAAAACATATTTTGATCCAATTTTACGTCTGATTTATCACTCAAGTATTATTTGTATTAATTTTTAATGCAATATGTTAGCAATCCCCAGGTTGAGAATCACTGCTCTTCATTGATCTAGGAAAATGCATAAATGCATAGATTATTTGAGTGTATTATAGCGAGGTACAAAAGAATAAAATGGTTATTATGTTCTTAGAGATTTCAGACACAAAAGGATAATGTTAAATACCAATTCCGGTCAGCGAATAAATCATTTGTACTAAAACTAAACGATGGATTATTGATTGTAACCAACAATAATTATTGAATAATGCGATGGCAAACGAGTTCAAAAATAAAATACAATGTAATCAATTATTAACGTTATGAGATAAGTTTGTTTTATGGTATTAGAATACAATGTTATTATACGTATGTACTGAATGAATTGATTCTCGATAAAAACGATCTTCGTGTTTTGAAATAGTTATCAATGTTATAGTTTAATATGCGATTCTGTTGTAATCTTTTAGTAATTATTATTTATTTCAAAAATTTCCATTTAATTATTATTCTGTCGTAATGATTAAATTTTCTATTTCTTGAATACGAATCTCTGATTCGATCACATGCAACAGCTTTAAGGAGTTTGATGAAAAAAACAAACAAGGAGAAAACATTACACGAAGTCGTCACGATCTACCGAGTTTATTACACTGTATTATATTGTCTACACGTTACAATATAATAATGTATGACATTTTTTTGTTCGCATAATACTCGATCGCGACAGAGTAAATTATTATTTTATTCGAATTACGTGTTTGTGACGTCATAACATTATCCGTTCGCGTATTATACTATGTAGACACGCATCTATGGCATTCCATCGCATTATTATAAATTTATTACATTTTATTTTGACGATAAATTTTAAAGAATTAATTTAATTATAATTTTTAATTTCACCGTTTGTCATTTTGAAATTCATTCGAATGACAGAAACGTCACACGCGTTTGTTTGCCGGTGCGTGCTTGTTTTCGCGTGAATCGCGTTTTATTATGAGAAACAAAAGAATACAAATTAAATGTCATTATGCGCTCTTCTGCGCAGCTCGCAGAGGAACGATAAAATATTACATTAATACGCCTATAACACATTATTTTAAACATTTCCGTTATGTGTTTTCGCGAACATATTACTATTCTAACTGACTAATATGACATACATATATTAATATATCGAAATTGTCGAATAATTTCACTTCTTACTTACCTAAATTAGTATGGACTAATTGCACTCGAGTCAAAATCAGGTAATGGTCGAAGAGCACTTGGATAGAAAAAGATGATATGTATTCGAAAAAAGTTGCTCGTTTTACTTCCCACTTACAGGCTCTGCAGGAGTCAGGAATAACTAGGATCCAATTTTGAAATCTTAATTTTTAATATGATTTTCATCAATAAATGCATTATCTAAATCAGTGGTTTTCAACGGGGGCGATATCGCCCCCCCCCACCAGTGGGCGGTAAAGAGGTTCTGAGGTTCTGAGAGGCAATTAATATGTTACGGGCGTTATGGGGGTGGTAAGAAATCTTTGGGCGATATGGTGAGGTTAAGCATAATATATATATATATTTACACTTAGGCCTAAATATTGGAGTAAAATAAAAACTGAAACACAGATACTCCACTGAACGATGCTCCATGGCTTATCTGTAATTATATTGTTTTTGATCGTTTTCAATAAACATTGAAATATCTAGCAGATTAACAGATTTAAGAATTGATTAAACATTCAACTAATGAGGCATGAATTCTATTAAGTTTTCAGTTATACACTTTTCAAATACAGTACTACATTTTAATTAATTATTTTATTTTATTTATTTATTTTTTTTTTTTTTAAAAGGGGGCGTTGAAAAATATTTTGATCTTTAGGGGGGGCGGTGACTTTAAAAATGTCAAGAATCACTGATCTATATATTAAGGTATTCAGGTAAACTTGGGCTTTACCCGTAAAATAATCAATTAATTAAATAAATAAATAATATAATTTACGTGTGTTCGAGAACAGGTTGTACACGATGCACTTTTCACTGACATAGTACAGCTACCGCATTAAAATAAATAAGAAAAGCCAAACATCAGCTATTTTCTGAACACATTTCTTTACGAATTTCAATGCAGTTTTATACATATTAAACTTTTATATTATACACTTTAAATGAAATTTATTTTTATTGAATATTTTTGTTGAAATGCTTTTCTCCTATCACTTTTTTATTTTTTGACTTTAATGCAGATCGACCATTTTTTTTTTGACTTTTTTTTTTGACCCAAGTTCAATGCGACTAAAATAACTGCAATTTGACTTAAATCGTTAATATTTGTTTGCCGAGAGTATGTTATTATTATTATTATTATTATTATATACGACCGTCGCGCGTACACACTGCGAGTATACCGAGGTACCTACGTCATTATAATTTATTACAGGTGCTATAAACGTATATTAAATGTCAATATGAAACGAAATTACGCGCAATATCCATTCGAGTAAACTAAATTACTAAATTACACGCGTAATATTATTGTGTGCAGTAGGGACACACACACACACACACACACACACACACACACACACCCATACAGTAAACGATTGTCATATTTTCGTATTATAAAAGGCAAATGACAGTTGGTGCCGTGTAGAAAATATAGTCGCTATAATATTACGTATATTATTACATAATTTACATTATACAGCCTATAGAATTTGGAGATATCAAAAAATAAAAAATAAAAAATACTTAATATATATATATATATATTATTGTGAAACGTATAAATTATATGTTTAACGATTAACAGTTCATTACTGGTTAAACAAAAGATCACCTTTTCATATTGGTGACCCCAAATTTTGTTATGAAATTTTTTATCGACTCTTAATAGTATTTTTTTTTTTCAATACTTTTATTTTGTTTTATCATAAGTACAAAAATAAATATACTATATGCAACAAATAAAATTATGAAATGATAAAATCATTCCTAAATTAATGATTTTATTATTGTTATCATTGAGTTAATCTTTGTTGTAATAGAATTTGTTAGACTCTAAGTAGATGTTGAAATTTCCAGTGGGTTTCCAATTACATTTATATTGCAGTCAGTGTGGAAAATTTAATTTCACATAAATAAAATGAATTTCAAAAGAATGAAAGTTTAAATGATTTTTTAATACAACCAAGTTGGAATATTCCAAAGGATATTCATTTTGAATATTTCACCAAAATTGAAATGCATTTTTATGCACATAAAAACTCTTCAAGTTGTAATATTGTATATAAAGTCAATTCAATCAATAGTTCCATATTTTGACAATGAAAAACATATTCCGATCATATTTTAAGATAAATTTACTATCCATCTGTCGAAAAAAAAAATGTTTAGTGACATTTTTATGATCAACAGATGGAAAAAAAAACATTTGTTTAATTATATGTCTATTCAAAAACGCTGTAAAAAAAAAAAAAAAGGCATTAAGCCCAACCTAATTCAACCTTTATGTCTCACACAAAACAAAATAATATAATTCGGATAATGAAAGTGGTTTTAGCTCTTTAATCATCTATATACCTATAGATATGCTACTGGGTGTATGGGTCTGCTTCTCCGTGTCTTTGTTAGAACAAATCAAATGATGTTATTCTGCTGCAAAAGATAGGTTAATTCGTCGAGCTTGACACTCCTTTACGAATCTATCTCGACAATTTGACCATACATTTTTGTAATATCTGGTGATCCATAGTCTTTGAGTTTTAGATAAATCTCTGAGCAGTGACTTATTTAGGAATTTTTCATGAAAGAGGCCCAACAAATTTACAATACCACCAACAAAAATGTTATAAATCTAAAGTGTACAATAGAAATTGCATTTATTTTATTTGATAAAAACAAACATTTTTAAGTTCATAATATTTTGATAACATATGCGATTATTGGAAATGCAATAATTGCAAATGAGTTGTTTTCATAATGTTCTATTAACCCCAAAAGTGGTTAAATTCGTTTGAAAATATTTTTCAGACCGTATTAAGACACTATTGTTAATAAAAGTGCATACTTAAAATTTTGGTTTTAAAATTACTACCAAGTTACTAGAATATAATGCATGCAAATCGAGTTTACGATATATTTTAACGTTTTCAGTCTATTTACTCTAATTTGAGGTTTTTTTTTAATTTTGGAAAAATTATTGAAAAATTCAATAAATCCTTTTTCTAAAATTCTTATCTATTTCTGATCAAAAACATTTGTGGGCGAAACTTTTGGGTAAGTTCATTCTATAGAAAAGTGTACACTGAAAAAATGTTTTCATAATAATAATAATAATAATGAACATCATTACAAAAAGAGCAATATTTAACATGTTTTATAATTGGATATCATTAAGATCAATGGGTGGGATTTGGACACCATGTAAATATGCCACTGTTTTTGATTTTGGAGCATAACAACAATATACCTAATATATTATTATTATAATATTATTTGCGATACCATCATCATCATCATCATCATCATACCACTCGCGGCCGACCTCCACTCGTACGTCCTGCATACACACAATATGTACCACGTATACGTGGAAGAGAGTTAAGAAGAGACTTATAGAAAAATAAAATTGGTTTTCACCGTCAACGTCAAACGCATCGCATTAATAATATTATTATGAATATCGACAAATCGCAGACGGTATATAAATACGTATATTATAGCATTATAATAAATATAATATAATCGAGAGTATAAAGAAATTAAATAAAGGACGGCTGCCGCCGTGGCGGTTCGCTGAGCACTACCTTTAAATAGCTGTCGTGTACAATATATTGTATTAAATATATATATATATATATATGTAATAATACGAAATCCTGTTGCTGCGGAACGCAAAGGAAAACGTATACTATAAACTTGTCGTTTTAAATATTATTAATATATATATATATATGTATTTGTTGACTTTCGACTCGGATGACTATAATAACATTCTGTTTGGTCGTGTGTGTGCGGCGGAAGAGATAAAAATATAAAAAAAGAAAGAAAAAGACTAGGCGGTCGCAAAAACACGGAACGACGGAAATGCGCGGTGGGGCTTGAAGCAGAATTTTATTGTTAAAAACCCTGTTTTTTAAGAGTAAGAGCTTGTCAACGCCAGTTTTGTTGTCTCTGTTTGTCTAAACAGTTTCTATGTGAGGTTATATTTTACACAAAATCGATTTCGCACCCTCAAAAATGCAGTTCTGCGCGACAGCCCTTACACTAACATCCTCATTTAAATAGAAACACTGATTATAACGATTTTTGTTTTATACATAGATTTTTTTTTTTTTGTTTTTAACGCATTTTTCGCAACTCATTTTTTTACGTACAAAATGATTAAATTCTGTTTTATTATTATTATTATTATTATAACGTTTTAATGAATTATACGTGTGGAGGCACCTTCACTGCCACGCTACCGCATACGCATACGAGTGTCATCGTCACCGCCGTCGTCGTTGATGTAAAAGCGAACATTTTATCGGCGACCGACCACGACAAGCCGTTTCCGGTGCTATATATACACAATACTATACAGCGTGCACCGGTAACACGACGTTTTTTGGGGAACTGGAAGACCTTGAATTCGATTCGGATTTTTTTTCCCACACGGCACTGGACACGAAAATTCAATTTAAAAACGCCTTAATTGTCAACCCGCGTTTTTATTTCAATCCTCATTATCCATATCGAGTTTGAATAACATCATCCATGTAATATCTGATATCGATCATCTTTACCTAATGATAAATTCATTAATTAATGTGTTCGTTTTATAATATCTTTGGAAGTATTACACGTATTTATTGACAAGTCAGAGTAAAAAAATATGATAATACATGTATGTTATTTTTTCAAATATTACACTTGGTTTGACTGTAAAAAGTAAAAATCAACTTACATATTATTCATATGCGTTTTATTCGCAATTAAGTAAAGAAATTAATATTGATAGAGTATAGCAATATTTACAACAATATTAATTCCGAAGTACGAACGTAGAATTTTTCAAATGATAATTGCTATTTGCTTATATATTGGAACCACCAAATATTTTCGAAGTCGAATCACCGTTTTCACTATTGGTTTAATAAATAATGTGTTTATTGCATCTTTTAGTTTATTAGAGTGAAAAATATGATATAAACATAGCCATTGATCGAAAATCAACATCCAATTACCTTTTTATGTAATAAACTGATTTATTGGAACGATCAAATTGATTTGCTCTGATTAAAAGTATATTAATATATTATTATCTGTGCAAAATGTTTCAAATTTGGTGATTAGTTTGACATATTTCATTAATAATACAAATCAATGATTGTTATATAAATAAATTCCACTATTGCATATATTAAGCAGTAAATAAACGTGAAGATTGAGCAGTAAAGATTCGAGTGGTCCACAACAAGCGACCGACTGATTAAGTTGTAATACCGAATAGAGATTCGGTACTCTTTTTACAGTAAAAGTTAGAAAAGAAACAAAGTATGACAAACTTTTTGCGCACAATATAATAGGTTTCATTTTAACGTCATTTACACGCATTATCACTTTAAATAATTTCCTGAAAAACTCCAAATTGTCTAAAATTGTCTGATAATTTAAGGTTACTCTCACATATTTTGAAATTTAAGACTAAGGTACTTCAAATTACTCACTTCAAAAGTCAAAGTCATTCAAATAAATTAGGGACTATATCAACGCGAGGTTCGCAATCGAAAATCGAATTTAGCGGCACGCGTCCAAATAAAAATTTCTTAATTTTTTATTATTTAATTTAAAGATTCAAAACTGAATTGCATTAAATAAGAATTACTGAGAGTGCTGCTTGGTTTTAATAGGTTTAGCGACACTTCGATAATACGAATTAATCGTATTCAACGGGTTGTTTTGAAGATAAAGTAATTATATAGATAATAGAAAAATAAATAATAATTTTCAAAAACATAAGTATAAATGATCAAAATCAACAATATTCCGCGATATTTTAACCCCCCCAGACTGAGAACCCACTCTTACCCGACGAAAAAAAAACAACCCAATCGGAATTTACATCCTACGGTCTTCCAGACAAAAAAAAAAAAATTGCCGTATTACCATCAAACGTGAACACTCTGTATACACGAAATACTTAGGCTATAATCACACGCCTTTTATACGCGTATATACATAGCGCGTGTGCTTAACCTTCACGACTCCGCTTTTAGCCACACAGACGACGGATCCACGTGCCGCCGCTCCGGTCCGTGTTAATTCAACTCTTTTTATTTATTTTTATTTAATTTTATTTTCACCACGCGTGACATGCCCGCAGTTACAACAATAAGTGCATCACATACATAATATACATTGCTGGGGTCGGAAATCTTTTTCTAGTTATACGAAATTGTGAGCCGAACCAATCAGTTTAGGTTAGAGTCAAAAATATATGCCATAGTACACAAATCAATAAAAATCTTCGAATAATTATATTAAATATTTTTTGCTTTGTTATTTCTGGTCCGGAATCGAAAAAAAAAATTATCAAATCAGTTATTTATTTATTTTGCCAAAAATCTCTTCTATACAACTATATATAGATTATGGGTACCTCCTATTAAAAAGAGCTGCAGGTTGTACTTACAGTGTCCTTATTATTGTTTCATACTAGTGAGGTCAATCTATGATCGAAATAACAGCAGGACGAATGTAATTTTATTTCGAAATTACATTTACTGAAAAATAATGTTACGAATAAAAAAAATGGCGAATGAAATGATTCGTAAACATATTTTATTTCATTCATAGTAATATAAATTGACATCAAATAGTACAGAAAAAGTGTATCGGTCAGCCCAGCAGCGACCACGTATCACGTGTTGTGTTTTGTATGCCTGAAGAAACGTGGGGTGAGAGCGATAGAGGTGGTTTTCCCTGGAAAAAACATCTTCCTTCCCCGCCCAAGCGGACTTTCGAGGAGGTCACTTCGTCGTTGGCCCTCTTCCCGCGGGAACACAGAGTGTGGTAGTAGCAGAAACAAAATATAGAGGAAAAAGGGCGGTGCAGAAGAGCGTGGAACGAAAACTTTGAGGCGCCATCCGCCTGTGGGATATAAATACAGAGAAAGTCCTCGGTCGGATCTCTCGTATATAGTGCGCCCATTCGTTGTCGTATTTGTCACAGTAATGCGCACACAATAACGCAATACCACGAATATAATATTATGTGTCCGATTTTTTTTTTTTTCACAGACAATGCGGTGTGGTCGAAACGCCACTGGCACCAGTGCGCTCGCGAATTATCAAGTGACGTAGTAGGAAACATGTAAACATGTATTTATTTACTTTTTTTGGGGGTGGAGTGGGTGTGGTTGATTCGTGAGATTCTTTCTTTAACACGATAACAGATTTTTATTTTCATTATAAAAATCTAACTATATTCGTAAATTTATTGATCTCATAACCAGAATTCAGACCTTAATTTTATATAGGATTCGCAAACTATTTCCAAAAATATTATCTAAAATTTTTGAAATTTTGATTTTTTCATTTACATTATAAACAATATCGATAGAAAATAATGAATATTAGAACTAGAGTTTTATTTCAAATTTATTTTGAACAGAAAAATAGAGAATTTTGGAAAATTTATTTCAAGACAAAATTAAAGCAATACTATACTATCACAATATTTTTAAATCATTAAATCAATATAAATTTTTTGGAACATAATCAGTTTTTTGAAAATGGTCTTCTCTATTATCATTTACTGTGACATAACAATAAAACAGAGGAGCGTCAAATATATCAATTGAGTGAAACATGGCATTATAAAATCTGAAATTCGATAGTGCACGTTTTTGCACATTTTCTATAGGGTAGGTTAGGTCAGGTAAAAGTTTCAATACAGATCAAAAGTTACTCGGATGTTCTTAAAGCTGATAACAGGTGTCTCGGGTGCATGGATTTATAAAATATGTACCTAAATAGCAAACTATGTATGGTAGCCGTTCAGTAATTTGAAGTCGGCCGACATTTATAGCGACAACGATAGCAAAATATCGATATTTTTAACACCGATATGACGTGCTTTGTCAATATTTAAAATTAGTTTAAAAAATACAATCGATATAAACATAATCGAAATCCATAATATTTTCTATCATTTTTGCCCCACCCGTAAATGGCGGCTGACTTCAATAGTGAATAAGTACGAGTTTGCTGTCAAGATATTTTAATATATCTATACATGTTGGGTGTGACGTCCTCTTAATAATATAAAAACAATAACAACAAGATTGTTTTGACTGGTCTGCGGTGTGCGTGCTCTGCAGCTCTCCGTGTACGCGTTGCACGTGACCGTGGGCGCGACACCAAACACTTTACCACTCTGTATACGTACAACGCTACTGGTACCGCGCGCACGGTGTATACACACACACGTACGATATTATAATACGATGTAAATTGTAATTTACGACGTTTTTTTTTTCCTACCGTGTCTCTCCGCCGATGTACGCGACGACGAGGACGGTCGCCAGAGGGACACAAATACAATAATATTGTGAAGACGACAACGTGCACTGTCTTATATTTTCTCCAATGTTTTCCTCGTATCGATAAATTCGTGTCGAAAAACCGCCGTCCGTAAAACTCTGTTCGTATAATACAAAACTATTCTGTATAATACGTATTATGATCTAAAGCCGTAAAATTATTATTTGATGTATACGAATAAAAGTGTATATTTGTGTTTTATATTGATCATTTACAGCAGTGGTTCCCAACGTGGGCACTACCACCGCCTTGTGGGCGTTTTGAATATTGAGGGGGGGGCAATTTATTGAAGGAGGTGCTTAAGAGGGTGATTTAAATTATATTCCTTCCTAGTTTCTACATTTATAATTGCATAAAAAAAAAAAGGTCATCAGATTAGAAATATTTGAAAAGGCGTGTTTGAGATTCATTGAGCCGTATGTAATTTTATTAGTAGGAAAACTTTAACCTCGAGTCATTCATTAGTCACATAAGTCTTTTTCAACGAGCAAAGTCAGTATGATAATATTTTTAGTAGATATTTTAATTTATAAGTAAACGCGACAATATCTAGTCGTGTTAAATATATTTCTTTTTTGTATGAAAATTAAACACAAGAATTATTTGTTTTTGGAAAGTCTATTAAGTAACTCATGACCATGATAACGAAATAAAAAGGTCATTAATTAATTGAAAATTTATATGAGGGGCGGTGAGAGTCAATTTGAGAGTCAAAGAGGGTATTGAGTAAAATAAGGTTGGGAACCACTGATTTACAGTGTAAAATTGTTATAATTGAGTTCGTCCGTCATCAGTTTTGAGATTTACATTAATTTATTCGCGGAAAAAAATTGTTATTAAAAATGTCGCAATATATTATATTGTAATTCCACGAAATCCCCAACAGTTCAAAAATTTAATTAATTTAATTGGATTCTAACCTTTTCGAGTTTTATTTACTCGATGTATTTACTTATTTCAATCACAAAGCTAAAGTAAACCTAAGCTAACACCTGATATAAACATAATATGATAGTAGCCAGTAGGTATTGCTAGAAAAAGAGTTGAAATTTATAATATTATTATTATTATAGACGTATTTATATTTCATATAAGAAAATTTTAAGGTAATATAAACAAAATAACATCAAAAACTAAAAAATGTATTTTTGATTTTTTTCTTAATATTTTTTATATAATGAAATTTATCTTGTACCAAGATAAATTTTTTGTTATCTGAACTCATCGCCACAAGGAGATGCCTTAACCGCGAATTCAGGGTCCTATTTGTTAATTCAATTTAAGGCAGAAGGACCTTTGTCAAAAAAATAGAAAATCATGAAGATAATGTTTTGAAGAATACTTGTACAACAGTTGTTGTTATACGTTTAGACATAAATAAAAAATAAAAAAAAAAAAAAGATAAAGAGATAATATTTAATCATAATGTTATAAATGAAAACGTAACCTGGTTATGACTGAAATAAATATTCGAAAAACGAAGATCTAATGAGAACCAAATGTTTCACGTTGAAAAATTCCCCTACTACTTACTTAATTCAGCTAGCAGTGTAAAAATCGTGTTGTTCTTAAACACATCTATTTTTATGATTTTTTTTTTCTGCTGAATAAGGAATCGATAAATTTTAAAATTCATTTATATTACATTCAACACGCGCGCGTAAAAGTACATAAATTGTATAGGTTTCATGTCGTACAAGAACAGCTGTCGTTGTCCGGGAACGTGTTGTTTTGTCATGAAAAATAATATTATAATACTTACAAAACTGATAAGTCGATGTGCACTGCAGGACGTCGTTGCCCAGAGTTTATGCGGTCGCACGATTTTCGTCGAAAGATTCAAAACACGTGTGGAAAAAATATTGTAAGTCTGAAAATTCGAATCGCTCCCTAACGAATCGCATTCACGTGGTACGATTTCGTTTTTTTTTTTTTTTTTTTCATGTTTATTACGAACGAACTCGAATATAAATCTTTATAAAACACAGTGTACACATACGTCATTTACTCGTACGTTTAATAATATAATACTATATCGTAGTCACTCGGCCAGTGTGCAAAAAAAGTAATTTTTCAAGAGAAACAATTCACTATTTTTAAAAAATAATGTTTATTATGTACGACCGAATGCAACACGTGTTGATCCGAGGCACTTATTCGAGTGTAAAAAATATTTCAAAATAAATAAATCGAAAATGACAAAATATACATATAATTTGTGAAATTAATTAGTAGCTTCTTCGGTCCCCTCGGAATCTAAAAAATGTTCACAATGCATCGAAAATGAGACATTTTTTTTTTTCTCATAGAACTATTTCACAAAATATAATAAGTCTAAAAATGTTAATTTAGATATTGGACATACCGTACATTATATTGTCTACGATCTAGTTTAAGCTAGTGTAGCTCCTGTGTAAGCTATTAATTGAACAATTTTAAATTTACTACACGTAGGAAATTTTCCATTGCAAAAATCATTGGACGCACTTTTCCCCGATTTCAGTGGTACCAATATTATGATAAACATAATTCTGGTTTAAGTGGTACTTCACGCCCTACAGCGATGACTGGAAAAGTGTTGTGCCGTGCTGATGGCTATATACAATGTTATAATATACCCTTAGAAGTGAGGAGTGAGGACCAATTTAATTGCAAGTCCCATTCAAATGCATCGATCGTTCTGTTCGAAACGTATATAATATACCAACGTGTCTACATGAGTACCAAATTTTATGGTTTCAATGAAATAAAAATAAAAAAAGACTTCTGGAAAATGTTAAATTTTCGAGTTGTTGTAAGGAGAAAGAGAGTCGAACGTTACTCACTCACCATATAGGATTCCACCACTGTCTGGTTTTATTTATTTGATTTATGAATAAATGCTAATTAATGTTTTGTTAAAAACTTTAATTAAAAATTACACAGGGCAAACATGCACATTGAGTAGTCACTTTTATTTATAAAAAAATCTATTTTCAGTATGTGTTGTTTTTTATCTGAATACATCATTATTTATGTTTTATTTAGACGACTCGGAAATAACCGACCCGACCTAATATTTTAGACAAATACAGATAATTAAATCTATCTATTTTTTGGGGTATTTTAATAATAAGTGCCCATAAATAGTACTAAAATTGTAAAATTTTATAAATTTAATATACAGTTTTATATAGCATTTATACCCAAACAATATCATTAATTTCCTATATGACATAATTTATTTTCAAATACAATATTGAATATTATTGCTCATCGTCGAGTCGCTTTTATCAAATAATTGTGCGCCATATCGTTTTGTTTGAAAACGTCCCAGATAATGTAAACATACTTAACCTGTTGAACGTCACACAGAGCATTTGGCATTTATTTGACTGGTAATACCATACACGCGTACTATTCGTAGCCTTGTATCGTTTTATGATGATACAAAAAAATGTTGTATTGTCTTATCTAGCATAAAAACGTAACCAATTACTGTTTTCTTAATCGAGATAATCGCATTTTTCTATTTAGATAATTATTTTCTATCGGTTTTTATAGACATTTTAACCATTAGCACACAACTACTACACTGCCTCGTGTGTACGTAGCGTATCAAAAAACACACGACGTGTATATAAGATATTATACAGGGCGCGCTCGCGGCGGACGTAGAAAACGACGTGTCCCGGACGCACGTACAAAGGAACGATTATTATTATTATTATTATTATTATTATAGCTATAGTTGTTGTAGGTACGCATATTATTATTAGTGTTTTTTATTATTCTTATTATAGTCGGCGGGCGATCGTTTCGGTTCGCAGGGCCGGGTCTCGTACAGACGACACGGCCGTCATTCGAATGCGCGCGTATGCCACTATCGTTTTTATTTTTATTTCAGTTTTTTTATCATCATCATAGTATTATACCGAAAATCGAGTAGCTCCCGTGCGCCTGCCGGCCGCGCCGTCCGACCGTCCGTCATCGCGCGATGAGAACGGAAGTCTGACGCACCAGGGTCACCCAAAGTCGCGCTCACGTTTCTCCGTAAACAGCCTCTTTTACCGTGTTTCTCACGAGGCCGGGCGTCGGGCGCGAGTATACTGATTTTCTCTCAACTCGTGTTCAATTCAAGTTAACTGATCGGGGTTGAAAAAAATCTACCCCGCCCTGGGTTTATTGGAGTTTTGATGAGTATTGATCGATTTTTTTTTTTTATCCCATCATTAATTGTGCTATGTTCTTGTCTGTTAGAAAACTGTAAATTGAAAAATTTGTGAAAAATCTTAACTGTAAAATATTATAGTATTAATACTAAGTACATAATATGATATAGGTAATTAATATTGTTACGTTAATCACATTAATGTATAAAATTAATGAGGTATTTTGGATTTCAGCCAAAAAGTGTAATTGTTTATCATGAATTTAGTTTAAGCAATTTGTAATTATGTTTATTATTGTTAAATATTACATAATATTATTTACTTTATTTGGAGAATAGTATCACTAATAAAATACAAGAATCAATTAGCACCAAATTAATTTATGTTATGCTATTTGAATACTATGCTAAATATGTCAGCTCAGTCGTTTAGTTATTAACAGACAAATTAATTTAAGTATTTAATAAAGTATTTTAAAATATTTATTTAACCTCCTAGGTCTTTTGTTTAATAAGTCCAACCCGTTAAAATCACTGAATTAAAATGGGTTTGACCCAGTACTTGAACCCATGTACCGAACACAATAGAATGTATTGGTTAAGTTAAAAGTTACTTGATTTTCTTAGTTTCCATTGAGATAAAAGTAACCCGGGTAAAAGTTAATATTTTATAAAAAATTATTAAAATTTGTTTTGCGTTAGAGGTAAAACTATGAAAAAGTAGATTTGAAATAGACATTTTGACAAATTTAAATTACGTACTATTTTTTTGTAGTTTTCATAAGTTACATTTGTATAAGAAAACAAAAACGCGAATAAATATTTTTGAAAACCGTACTTCCAACGATTTTTATCGCGAGATACTTATTCCGGTGTTAAATCGGCTACGTTTAATTTTAATCAATTCCCTAATAACAATTTAAAATGTAACACGTATAATAAATTAAAATATAAATACCTTCTCTTTATTTCAAAACCAAATTGTCATCGGCCAATTTATATTTTTGAAAAAGAAACATTTTCAAAAGGAAACGTAATCAAAATGACAAAAAGTGATAATCAGCATTAAGCGCATCAACACAGCTTTACCGAATCATTCACATAATATGTATTGCCATATTTTATGATATTTTATTGCTCAATTTGTGTACGATCGCCGAACATTAACGGCCCCTGACCTACGCCCGCTTTAGGCGAAGTAGTTTTTCGTCGTTTTATTTTTTTTCTGAGTCGCCTACGCGTTATATTTTCGAACGACCTCGAAAAACGATCTACAGACTACCTACGAACGTTTCGTCGTTGTCGTTTCATCGTGAGTTTTCGCGACGACTAAAAATATACGCACGAAAACATACGAGGGAAAAGCGTATCGTCGTCGTAAAACTATTTCGGGAAATTCTAATTAGGTACTCTCGTCGGCGAAATGAGGATATTCATAATATTATTATTATTATTATTATACAGTCATTAGGCACTATCCACGGTGTTAAAACGATTTTTCAACCCAAGAAAATGTCAAATTTGCACCCTAAAAATGTATTAACTAAAATAGCACTGCGATCACCCTCTCCCCTAACACCTGCAGCACCAACACTTTTTTAGATTCTGAATAAAGTGAAGAAGCTAGTGTTTTTACAATGATGTTTTTACAATTATTTACTTTTTTTTTTCTGTGTACAAATTTTTGCACATAAATACTTGTCCAAAAGTTTCGATCAATAACTTTTTGAAACCGAATTTGCCTCTAGAATGTACTTTACAGAGATCATTTTTTGAATTTCTCAATTCTTCAATTTTTTTTTTTTTTTTTGGAAAAAACTACCCTAAATTTGTCAAAACGACTCAGAAACCATCATTTTTTGATCCGAATTTTATGAAAATTTAAACATAGATAGAAAATCCTATAAAAAAGATTTTGGCACAAGAAAATTTTGAAAATGTGAA
>JAIPRM010002026.1:16690-33059 GCA_025469315.1 Stegophylla sp. TES_Ste_2020 | reverse complement strand
CATCATTTAAAATTTAAGTAATTGATTTCTAACAATTTTTATAACTACAAATACATTTTTACTGTAACAATAATTATTATAAATAATTCCAACAATATATCTAATAAATAAAATAACTATACTTAACTTTTAAGTTTTAACATAGATATATAATATGTTTATATGTATAATATGTTTTAAATTTGTTTCATAACATCATATTGCTCTGTCTATGGCATCATTCCCCCAAAAATAGAATAAGTTATATAACGTTGTATATCATTTATAGACAATATAAATACATAGACCTTATACTAAGGTATATACTATATATATATCAGTATAAGGTCTATAGCCATAATATCTCTTATCTATAACCATAATTATAGCACATACAACCATCATGGTTATCTATCCACTTGCGTATTCGATTTTCTTATATCGATAATAATTTAAACAGATTATTATAAATTGATAATAGGTTTTTGATAACTATTTCTGCCCAGTGCCCAATAATAATAAACTGAAGTTAGTCAAAATTTTTATTAAAATTTATAATAATAATAAAATAGGAACGTGAAATGAAACAAAGTCAACAAAATCCAGGGGGGGGCGATCACCCCTATCGCTCCCCCTTGTATACGCCCCAACAGAGCATATAGTATTGTCGTAATTATTAATCAAAATTACTTCCCGTATAATAATAAGTTGGATTCTCAAAAACAATGATTTTTCATTAAATGCATTTTTTTTCTACCGTACGAATAAAAAACCACGGACATTCTTCGCTCCTCGGGTCAAATACTCTTGGTGTATAAGTAGAATGAAAAAAAAGACTGACTTAATGACTTAAGATTTCTTAGGTCAATTAAACATAATATAAATTAATGAAGTCATAGTAAATTTTCGAGTCTTAATATTTACGAAATTAAGACTTACAAAAAACGAATAATTTTCAATATTTTAAAAATTCTATACTCAATTCAAAATTGGTCAACTGTATTTGAAATTTTTATGAGATACTTCATGACCATTTTTAGTAATTGGTGCAAGTGTGATATTTTAACCTACACAATTTTTTAGGTTATATTAAAAAAATATATATCTTTATTTTAATCTGAAATTTTTATTTTTATCCGGTGAAATCGTATTTTGAAACACTGTGCGTGAGTGGGTGGGATACTCTTGGTGGGTATGTTGAATTAAAAAAAATAATAATAATAAATCAGTTCTGGAACAAAACTATTGTGAGTGGAACTTCAGTTTATATAAGACAATTTTATTTAAAAATTATGATATTAATTTATGTTATATACAATTATTTTGTACTCAGCCAGTTATATACCCAGGTATATTAACTCAGAAAAAATGTTAGATGAAAAAAATAGTATCAGAAAAAATTATATTTTTTTTTTTCACTTTAACCAATATAATTTTTATATTACTGTTAACCTATATTTAAATTTGCATAAATTTTAAATTAAAAAAAAAGAAGTTTTTAGGCCATTTTGTAAAATGTTATTTATTTTACGAAAAACAAGAAAAAGCTATTAACAATTTCGAAAAATAACCTCTATAAAGGACTATGTAGAGGATTAATTAATATGTTAATTAAAAACAATTATCTGAATATGTTATGAAATAATAAACAAAAATAAAAATCCATTTTATGGACTAATAGGCATTAGTTCCATAATTGTGACTCTATGCTATTATAAAAAAAATCCTTGTACCAAGCTTCCTAAAAATTCGACCACGTCATGTTATTTTGTAATGAATAATTTTTTATTTATTTTTGTAGAAAAACTTAGTCAACATTTTCTTTCACTATCTTTGTAGAAAAAAAATTTCTCTAAGTGGTACTTTGAAGAGATAATTTTTCAGAAATTTCAATAGTTTTTCTACAAAAAATCTAACCTTAAACTTGAGTAAAAAACTGTAGAATATTGCGTAAATTGGATTTTTATGAAATTGATTTTCGTAATTAATTGTAACTCCAAAACTTTAAGCACTAAAAGCTTGAAATGTTCATCTATTATCAAAAACTGTGTGATATATACTACATTAATTAAAAAAAAAAAAAAAAAAAATGAAATATGTTTCATAGAATTACGAAAATTTAGATATATTTCAATTTTAGTAAGGTTTTTCTAATAATCTTTTTAATTCTTATTACAGTAGACATTTTTTACAAACAACTTTTTACATATTTTTTCACCCGGGTCAAATTTTGTAATGGTTGGCTTAATAATTTATTAAAAACGCTAGAAAATAAAATAATGGCTAAGATGACTATTAATTTAAATGATTGCAAAATTATTTATTTATTTTTTTTATTATTATTTCGACATTTATTTAAGATGGAACATTTTATACAAGCTTTCACATTTATATAGGTCTACTTATACTTCCATAATTTTATTGTATAATATACTATATTAAAATAATAATTGGTAATCGAAGATATTTTTGAATTTTAATATATTTTGCTATATGCTATAATTGAATTTTAACAACTAGATTAATTGAAAACTAATATTGCATTCTCAATAATACTTACTTTTAATTTTACCAAGTATTATGCAAACATCGGCTAAATAATAGTACTTAATTTAACATAATTACAAGCACAGAACAATAGTAGTTATTATGCTGAATAGAAATTATTTAACCGGCTCATTATTTTATTCAAATTTCTAAACATTTTTATTATTTGTTTTAACATAATTATATTTTTGGACTGGATACAACAAATACTTTTCTAATCGATAAATTATCAATAATAATTGTTCAATAAGCTTTTCGCTATCATAAATCTTCATGCATAGTGAAGATTAATAAAATAGATTAAGATAAAATACCCATAGTGTGAAATATTGCATGTATATGCCCTTGAAGTCAGAAGTATTACTAAAACTATATTAACTACCTATTAACTTTTGAATTATATTTTATATTTACATTTCTCATACTAAATGTTAATAATTAATTGAAATGTAACAAAATCTATAATTTTTCTAACGCAATAATGTATAGTTTAATTTTATACGACTATTCAATGGTCATTAATGTACAAAAAATTAAAAATACTGTTTTTTATGTTTTACACTTTTAGATTTTGATTGTAATGAAGAAGCTAGTGATTTTAAATGATATTTATTTTTTGTTCTGTAAACACTTTCTTATTGAAATGCTTGTCCAAAAGTTTCGATCAAAAACTTTCAATCACAATTTTCCCCTAGATAATACTTTTGAGAGGTCATTATTCAATATTAAAGTTTTCACAAGTTTGAGAAAAACTATTCAAAATTTGACAAAACCGCCTAAAATTTTTTTTTTTAAATTTAAACTTTATGAAAACTTAAATATAAGTGGATAATAATATGAGAAATAAAGAGATATTTTGCTTCAAGAAAATTTTGAAAATGTGAAAAATTCCTAATCTCAGTTAATAATAAGATATAAAACTAGCTGTGTACAAAATCCACATTTTTGGAATATAAATAACTCTATAATTTTTTACTAAAAATTTTCTTATATAAACTAAACGTCATCCAGAAATGTATTATTGAATTATTGATTTATTGTTTCTTTAAAGTTTAATTCAACCTTCAAATCCTACCCGAGTGAAGAATACCTATGATGCAAGTATATGGACATTTATGTCCAAATTTTTTTCTCTTAATGTTTTATATAATCGTAAATCTAATTATATTTATATTTGTTATACTTGCCTATTAGTACATATTAAAATGATATTGGTGTAGTTATAATATAGAAATAAATCTGCTATCCCAATATGGGACTAATACATAACGCGAAAATAGGTACTATCGACTTTTTCATCTTAAAATTTTTGAAAAATATTTCACTTGACTGCATTTGAGTAAGACTGAGTAGCATAGGCGTAAATTTGGGTCATTAATTTGGACGTGGGCTAGACATTTTTTTATAGATTAGAGGATGGTTTTCCCCCCTGCTACCCCTATCATATCTATAATCTACTATGTATCTACTTCAGAAATGGAATATTACAATATTCTATAAAAAAAAATGTAACAATGAGACAAATATATTTTTAAAAAACGGTGGAATTTCAGGAGAACTATGAATATTTTTAGGAGGCTAAGTCCTATTAAATGAGGTTTAAATAGATATAATAAAATTTACATAATTTTTAGCATCACTCACAGTCGTTTTAGAATTTAGGGAATAACAAAAATTATTCATTTGAATTACGTCTTATTATATTTTACTTGATATACGAATATAATTATTGTAAAAGAATTACTACATCTCTTTTGTACACCAATCCCATTCTTTATCTAAATATACAGAATTTTATATATTTTAATATTATGATATAATATAAATATTAAATTGCATTTCAAACGCATATCTATTACATAATATTATCGTTATAATAATAATTATTGAATGTCGTTTGGCTTTCGCATTAATCGAGGTAGGGTCAACACCACAATTCAATAATTACCAACATATTTCCAAGTGACAATGGCCATTATATAAACCCAGGGTGCTCGTCGAAAAAGGCACATTACTTCTTCAAGTCGCCTTCAGTCAAATACAAAGACTTCAGCTCCGAGTACTTTTACCAGTACCTACATCATATACACGTAGTATCAACATTCTACAGACCGTCAATATGTTCAAGTGAGTTATTATAATAATATTATGTTTATAATATTTGTTTGACCGTGTTCGCACTCTGCAGTTTACCAAGTCCATATTTTTTGATATGGCTATTTCACATTGCACTGTAACGGACATTCGAGTCAAATTCAAATCCAAAATACTGTTTTTGTATCAGTTTAATGGCACACCGTTAACTTAATAAGACAAATATTATGTAATACAATAGTATAATACCCGTTTGTCGTCGATTGTATTTTTATCATAATATTTTTGATATTGTCACACGCAAAAATCAAAACTAGCCAAAAATGTCGTATCGTTCGTTTAAGTCTTCGAAAGTCGATATTAGTAATTTATTGTTATATTATTTAATAGTGTTTTTTGCCTATATGCGTGGTTTCGAATATTATTTACAGGGATGCAAGTTTAAAAATATTCATTAGGCATTTTTTTTCACTAAAATTTCCTGAAAATTGTTGCGAATTTTTTGATTTTTTTGTTTGTTTTGAAAATAATTAATTGTTACATAATTAGTTGTGACAATTTTTTTTTTCATATTTGTTAAATATATTTACAATCTAATTTTGATCATTTTAAATAGTAATTTCAAATTCATCCTTTGAAATATTATGATATATATATATATGTATATTTTTTTTTGCTCTACCTACCTATTACTTTCATTAAATTGTATAGTTAATATTAATATTAAATAATAATAAAAGTAAATATTTACATCAATACATGTTAAAAACGTTTCAGCAATCATATAAAAGCAGAAAACGAAAAAATAATAAAGTAGATAACTATTAAATTCGTGTCCTAAATTTATCTATAACGTTAAAATACACAGATAGCAAAATACTTAATAAACAAATTTCAATATGTAGAAGAATAGTAATAAAATATATCGGTAGAAATTTATTTGGAAAAATGCTGTACTTTTTGAAAATTTACATTACTAGTCGTTACCCGTGTGCCCCCCCCCCGGCCAACGTACGATTAGTGTACATAAAATAATAAAATTATTCGAATGTCGTTAAAATATTGTTAACATACACGTTGTTCACAGGATCACGATCGCAATCGCAGCGCTGGCCGTGTCCGCGTCTTTGGCCATTAGCGTGCCGTGGCACGAACAGCATCATATGCATCACATGCAAGGACAGCAAATTCGTGGGCCGATGGCCGAGGCCACCATCATGACGCACCACCAGCAAAAGCACAAGCCGGAAAAGTACGTGGTCGTGACGAAGGAACAGGATTGGGCGGGGCTCGGGATCGGTAAACTGTTGGAGTCCACGCTGTTCAAGGTGATCAAGGCGCCGAAAAAGTTGGTCGCCGCCATTGCCGGTCTGATCGTCAGCAAGCTGAAGGCGCTGAACGCCAAGGGTCTGATGAAGATCGCCCTGTTGTCCGGTCTGGTGGCCGTGTTCGGGGCAGTGGCCGCCGTGGTCGCCGTGTCCGTGGCCGGGTTCGTGGCTCTGATCACCGGTCTCTGGGCGGCCGCGATGCACTTCAAGTACTTCTTGGTCGGCGGCGGCGGCGGCGGAAAGGGCGACGCGGACGGCAAATGGGCCGAATCCAGAGTGGACGAGATCAGCGAGTTCGTGTTGGGCGCGCTCGACAAATACGGCGAGAAACAATAGACAGCGCCGGACACCGCCGACATCCTAATTGTCGATCTATTTATTGTATAATTTATTGATATTTATTAACCGATGTCAACACGTACGAACACGTGTATAATTCTCTCCTTCCGTCCACGACGAGAAACGCGAATAAAAAACCTGACAGTATTGTTTGACTCTTAAAAACCAAAAACAAATTGATTTTGATCTTTTCGGTTCCTTGTATATTCTAGAACTGTTTTACAGCATTCGTCCGAGCATCGACACTACTTTATATAATAACAGTTTAGGTTTGAAAATTAAAAAAAAATTTTTTTTACATGTATAAGATAGAAAATTTGTTTCCTAACGCAAATGGAAATTTTTTATTGCACAGCTTTATGCGATTTGTAATTATTTATTGACGATCACATATTTTGATCATTGTGTTTTATTATTACATACAAATACGAGCTTTAATCACTAATGATTAATTAGAATATAATAATGTTCATCATATCTACGAGATAACCGTGATCATATACATTAATCAAATACATTAATAAAATATATTAATAAATAATAATAGTAATAATAACAACAAATTAGGTATTTAAAGTAATAAAATTACTATGAGATTTCAGTTAATGAAAGGAAATAACAATTTTAGGTTTAAAAGGGTATAACTAAATACAAATAATGGACAGATGTTCAAGAAAATAAAAAAATCCAATAATATTGTAAAAATCGGATACACAAAAAAAAAAAAAATTCACAATCACAACAAAATTATTTGTCATATCGGTCAACCTTTTCGTGTAACCAAATATTAGAAATATTTTCTTGTGCTCTTGATATGTATGTAACATATAATTTACTCATTCTAGATTATATATCTATATAAGCTTATACAGTATGTCCCAGAAGTCTCGTGCCACCCTTAATAACTCGACTGCATATTTTTGAATGCGGTTTTCTAGGGATTAATCCTCATAAAAATTACAATTTTATGAAATAAATTTAAAATATAAGATTTCAAAATTTCAGAATATTTTTTTTTTGTTGAAAATTTCAAAATAGCCATTTTATTTAAAAGTTAATAATAATAATAATAATAATAATAATAATAAAAAATATGAATTTGAATGAAAATTTACCAAATTAGAGCAGATTAAGTTTTTGATTTAATGAGAATAATAGTTTTTACCAAAAACACAAAAACAAATCGCATTTGTGAAAATAAATATCAATTATAATGCGGTATTTTTTCGACAATTCGCATGTAACGTGACATTAAGGGTGTAATATTAATTATTATAAATTATAAGGATATCAATATGTGTGTTATTATGAATATTTATAATAACATCAAAATTGTAGGTATGCTATAATTAAAGCACATACCTAAAAATAGGACATAGGTAGGTAACCACTTTATTAATACAGGTAAAGTTAAAAACCTAGACTATTATTATTTAATATTAAATAAAAACTTTGAAGTACTCATGTATGCATAATTTTGATTTTATTTTAAATTAATTTTGATTTAATTTTAGATTAAAATATTGTATTATAAAAATATAAAAATGTCAAATAATTCATTATTTAGGAATAATAATGATAGACATTCAACTGGGTTTCTACTAAATTGTTTTACATCGAAATATTTGCCTTTTAATATGTTCAATTTATGTACCAAGTTTTGTAAAGATCGGTCATACCAGTTATTTTTTTTATGCGTTTAAGTATGTAATTTTAAGTAAAACTAATGAATTCTGTCAAAATGCCAACTTTAAACAGTTATAAAACAAAAACCTGATTTAGTCAACTTGGATAGTCTATAGGTATGCGCCTAGAAAAAGTATTGAGAATTTCGAAAAATAATTTCCTAAAAGTACCAACTAGACAACATTTCTGATCTATGGAGTTACTGATCAAAACTTTTGGACCAGAATTTCTACTCGAAATCGTGCATCCATACATACGATGATTTACATGACGTTTTTGTCAAATGTTGTATAGATTTCCCCTAATTTTGAAAAAAAGCTATTGAAAATTTCGAAAAATGATCTTTTAAGAGTACCATTTAGAAACAAACTTTCAAAAATTTACTGGTCGAGACTTTTGTACAAGTATTTCTACTCGAAAAATTGTATGTATAAGAAAATAATAAAAATAAAAATAATATAAAATAAATATTAGTACACATACTTACTCCACTCAGAATCTATAAAAATAAATTTATATCGATTTTTGTGCTTTTTTTCAGAGAAGATAAACATTATATATTTAATAAATGGATAAAATTGTATTAATTTTGTTAGCTCATGATATCAAGATTTAAAATTGAATTAAATAAAGAACCACCAAAAACGAGTTTTTTCCAATACTTCCAAATTTCTATATTTGTTTCAAAAATGATCAATTTTTTTCAAAAGTTTATTAAGTCTAATGGATCTGAAAAAGTCGCGTGAATCGTAAGTTAACTTTTTACTTTAAAAACAGAATTCGCACGATACTGGTCATTTTTATATGTAAAATAATGATTTTTTAGCAATCAGAACCTTACAAAATGTTTAATTATCAATTCAGAAGAAGTTTGCCATTCGATTCCTCACGTGTTTTTCTATGAAAATATAATTTTAAAATCTATAATTTTCTTTTTAAAAGTCGGTTTAACGAATAATTTTTAACGAGCGATTCGAGTTAGAATTACAGCAAAAATTATGGTTAATCCAAATGATGATTGATTTATTTTCCTTATTACTGAAGGGTGCAATTTTAGGCGTAATAGGGTGTGCATTCTCACCCCTTTGATTTTTAACAACTTTTCTAACGACCTGGGAATGAAAATAAGATTCTAACATAACTGATATTTCTGCAGCTGTCGTTTGGTTTTCTAATCTAAATAAAGCCAGTTATCAATTAACAATTAATTAAAAATAAAATTCTATTTTATTTTTGACTCTGAGTGAAAAAATAAATATACATTAAGAAAAACCATCCGAAACTAATAAATTCCTGAAAATGTTAAGCAACCGGTCAAACAGCGAAAAATATGATAAAATCACAATAAAAGAGATACAGTTATATGGTATCTTCTAAATGAAACAAAGCATTTATCTAAAGCACTCAAAAAAAAAAAAAAACATTTTGCATTTAATTCCAGACCCCGTCTTTCATGTATTATATTATTCATATGTAAAACTTAACATATTATAACAACTAATACGATTATTGTTATTATTAATTAATATACAAGACGCTATTCCTCATAATCGTTTATTAACTTCCAGCGTAATGTTGCCGAATGTTTTCACACCGACACCATTCGTGACATTTGGGCATTAACAGCTCTGCACAAACATTCGTTAAGTATTTCGCGGTAGTATTTCACATTATGTGGACACATTGAACAGTTAGGTGAAACAGTGTAAAATTTCTAATCGTTTTCATTTACTGTGAATCTATATTATTTAAAAATTAAAATACTTATTTATATTTTCATATAGGAAAAAGAAAATTGTTTAATCTCAGAGTTCAAAGCTTAGAGATGGTTTAATACATAGGTAATAATATTATTTATAATTGACTGGCGTAAAAAAAAAAATATATATATATATATATATATTTCAGCAGAAAAAACTGTGGTAATAATGATGACAGTGGTGGAAAAACTGTGAAATTTAATTTAAAAACCTTAACCGATATCATTTTTAAAATAATAATAGAATAATCAAGCTAATAAAATGAAAAATGACTGAACAGATTTTTTTAAAATGGAAATATAGAAAGGTGTACATATATATTATAATTATATTAATAATATTCCCAAAGTTTTATAATTTTTTCAAGATGTAAAAATTTTATTGAATACCTATTGAAGTTTGTACAAAACTATTGTTGATAAATCATGAAAACACTGAGTTCCTTGGAAAATTATTATTTATAACATCATGAATTAAAAGCCAAAAATTATAGCATAATAATATGGTAACCAGCATATTATTTTACAGTTATTACTCAAATATACCGTAGTTTAGAATAGAAAAAATAAAAAAATGACAAAAAAAAGCGTCAGAAAGAAATATCCAAAAATTTTCAAAATTTTCTTGAGCCAAAATATTATGTCTTATTTTTTTTTAAATTATTTGTAGTCTTGATAATAGATGAATATTTAAAGTTTTTATAACTATGAGTTTAAGCGCGATAACTAAATACCTATTTAAAATTGTTCAATATTCAAGAACATCTAGTTTATGACATATTTTGCAGTTTTTACCTATAAATAAAAAATTGGTCATTTTCCTTGTTTATGTAAAAATGATTAAGAACAGAGCAAAAAATACCTCTATAAAATACCAACTATAGATACAATTAATCATTTACACAGTTGCCGAATAAAACTTTTGACAAGGTTTAATTCAGTGTATGTATATAGGTGTATAATATATATTAAAAATATAGTTTATAACAAATTCAAGGTAAACATATATTCAAAAAGTAATTAAGTAAAGTAAAGTAAAGGCAAGAAAGCCTGACGTACTTTGCATTACGGATATTCTTCGCTTCTCGGGTCAGATACTCTTGGTGGGTTTATGGAATTTTAAAGAAACGACAAATGATTTCTTCAATAAGAAATTATTCTAAACGAAAGAAGTTAATAATATAAAGATCAATAATGGTCGTCAATTCCAACACACTTACCAAGAGTATTTGACCCGAGCGGAGAATATCCGTAGTGCAAAGTATGTCCGGCTTTCTTGTCTTAACTTTACTTACTTTGCTTTAGTTTACTAAGTTTTTTATCTAATAAAAAATGGAAACAAAAATTAATGAGAAAAAAAATGTTAGAAAAATATCCAATATTTTTTCACATTTTCAACATTTTCTCGTGCCAAAATCTTTCTTATATTATTGTCTGACAATGTTTAAATTTTCATAAAGTTTGGATCAAAAAATTATGGTTTCCGAGTATTTTTTGTCAAATTTTGGGTAGTTTTTTCAAAAAAAAAAAAAAATTAAGAATTGAGAAATTCAAAAAATGTTGTCTTTAAAGTATCAACTAGATGCAAATTTGGTTTCAAAAAGTTGTTGATCGAGACATTTGGACCAAGTAGATCCACACGAAAAAGTGACCACAGAAAAAAAAGAAGAAAAATAATAAACATAATAAACATAATTGTAAAAACACTATCTTCTTCACTTCGTTCAGAATTCAAAACTTTGTTTAAAGAATACGTTTCTGAAATAAAGTTAAGTATCTAACTTTAATGTATTATATTGTTATTGTAAATTTATTGTTATTATACTTAAACATAGTTGTTTAAATAGGATATTAATGATGGCCTAAGCCAGAGGTATATTTGGAATTGTTGTCCAGCGAACTAAAATAAAATCTGATCAGACAATAATTAAAAATTATTTTTAATTTTTAATACTATTTTTCTATATGAATAGAATTTAATTATTGTGCTGAACAAGGGCTAAAACTACTCTCTGGATGATTTAATCTTCCCTAGCCCTCTTTAAATACACCCCTGGACTAGGCCAAAACTCATAGACATCATTGTAATACGGGTGGTATTCTCTTGACGGGTGTATTAAATTTTAAAGAAACGATAAATCATTTCTTCAGTAAAACCATTCTGAACGAAGGAAGTTAATAATATAAGAAAAAAAAAATGTCCAAATTTTTTTTCATATTTTCAAAATTTTCTTGCGCCAAAATCATTTTTATAGAATTTTCTATCTATGTTTAAATTTTCATAAAATTCTAATCAAAAAATGATGGTTTTCGAGTCGTTTTTGTTAAATTTTGGGTAGTTTTTTCCTAAAAAAATATTGAAGAATTGAGAAATTCAAAAAATGACCTCTTTAAAGTACAATCTAGAGGCGAATCGGGTTTCAAAAAGTTATTGATCGAAACTTTTGGACAAGTCTTTCTATACGAAAAGTTGTACACAGAAAAAAATAAAATAAAAAAATAAAAAATAAACATCATTGTAAAAACACTAGCTTCTTCACTTCGTTCAGATTCTAAAAATATTGTATATGACGTGAGTTACATGACTTAACATTGATTATTTAAATTCAGCAGAACCCGATAAATATATTGAAATTCAAAGGTATAAGGAATTTTTTTTCGACTTTTTGAGGTTTAGATTTTAAGAGATATCATCATAAAATTTAAATTATTTTTTGTTTATAGTATATTACAATAATGTTAGGTACAATATATACTGTATAACAGATATAATTATGATGCACGGAATGTACAAACCAAGTAATAATAATTAGAAACATTTGTTTGAAATCTCTAGTTTTAACAGATTACTCATTATCGTCGTACCAAAACATTATTTTATTCAGTTCGGGTCAATTTAAAAATAATGCATAATATACATTGTAGTATTAAGATGATTTTCACGGAATCTACAAGTTAATCCAAATGAAACAATTATTGTTACACAGCGTTGTGATTTTATTTCGTTTAGGCCAGTCACATTATTCACATTAGTGACACTGAGGGAGGGCTCAACGACTCCAACCACACAGCCATTTCTAATTAACACCTATTATTCTACTACATAAAAGTCGAATACCGATCGAAAAGGGCCGTCACTACTTCATTTATCGCATAAGAGAACACATAGACTTTAGCAGCAAGTCTCTAAGAATAACTTCAACGCACCATATCGACATTCAACCACCCATCAAAATGTTCAAGTGAGTGTTAACAATAATTATTGATTATATTTTAAATTATTTATCTACATTCATACTTTAAATGGGTCCAATGATTATTATTATGTATATTATTTGGCACCAATGTTAAAATTGTTCGCATTATTAAACAAACATTTCCCTCGCATTTTTTTAACATAAAAGATGATTTTTGTCGATTTTTTTTGTGTCAAAATCGTCATTTTAAATTAAAAAAAAAAAACATAATATAAATATAATTTTACATAAAAATTACCAGTTTCATACGAATTCTAACTCAAACAGTTTTAAAAAAAAAGTATGACTAACGATTTACCAGATTTTTCAAGTATAAATATATACAATTATGTTAAATTTGAGTAAATAATATCAAGAATTCAAAATTTTATTAGGTAAACTTACAAAAAAATAAGGTTATTCCGAAAATCTATATTTATCCAAAAAAAGAGGAGAAATTTTTTTTGAAAATGTTTTCCGTTTGTTTTACACTATCGTCTAAATTTAGTGATAAATTTCAGGCTTCTAGTCCTATTAGTTTTGATTAAATTTCTAAAATCGGTTACGTGAAAATATCATTACCAACGTATTTCACCGTTTTTACTAAAATTATCGGTAGATGTTTTCTTGTTGTCGGCAAAAGTATTGATAGTTTTGGAAAAATGACTTTTTTAAAATACCGCTGGAAGCCGATTTCTGATGTATTAAGTATGAAACTTTTGTGAATTTCTATACGAAAAAGTGTTTCCATAGAAATAAAAAAAGAAATAAATATCATTGTAAAAGCATTAGTGTTTTCACCACTCCACTCTGAAAATCTAGAATGATATTTGAAAAGCCCGACATACTTTGCACGAAGGGTGTTCTTCGCACGATGGATGGGATTCTCTTGACGGGTGTATTTAATTTTAAAGAAACGATAAATCATTTCTTCAATAAAACTATTCTGAACGAGAAATGTTAATAATATAAAAAATAAATGTTAGAAAAATGTCCAAAATTTTTTTTTCACATTTTCAAAATTTTCTACGCCGAAATCTTTTTTATAGGATTTTCTATCTATGTTTAAATTTTTATAAAATTCGGATCAAAAAATGATGGTTTCCGAGTCGTTTTTGTCAAATTTCGGGTAGGTTTTTCCAAAAAAAAAATTGAAGAATTGAGAAATTCAATAAATGACCTCTTTAAAGTACAATCTAGAGGCAAATCGGGTTTCAAAAAGTTATTGAACGAAAATTTTGGACAAGTATTTCTATACGAAAAGTTGTACACAGAAAAAAAAACATCATTGTAAAACATTAGCTTTTTCACTTCGCTCAGAATCTAAAAATAGTTTTGGGTATTCAAAGTGCTTTTCCTCTACGTCATAATTACACGGTTATAATAATACAACAGGTTGGGGTGTAGGTATATGGTAATTTATTATTATTATTATTATTAAAATCTGTCTTGACGTGGAGCGCAGGACCGCAGTGGCGTTCGCAGTTCTGGCCGTGTCGTCGATCGCGGTGACCGGCCAGGGACACCACCAGCACCAGTACAACGAAGCGTCCGCCGACGGTGGCCCCGTGTGGACCGCTCCGAGAATGATGGCCGTGACCGAGACGATGGACCTGATAGGGCCGGTCATGTTCCCGTCGGACGTGATCATCGGTTCTCCGGACGCGGCGATGCGCGGAGACACGTCTGAGCGCGCGCCAACTGGCGAATACGGCAGCATCAGCAGCACCACCGGGAGTCCGGCTGCCGCCGAGTCGTACACCGCGTCCACCGCCCGTGCCGCCGCCACCGCAGCCGCGTCTGCCGAGATCCTCGACGAGGATCTGGACGCCCGGTTCGCCGCCGCCGTCATGTCCGACGAGTCGCTCGGCTTGATCTCCAAGCTGCTCGTGCCGCTCAAGAAAACCGTGAGCCTGATCCGGACGCTGAACGCCAGCACTCTGGTCAAGGCCGTCCTCGCGGCCGGCTTGGTCGCGGTGCTCTCGGGAATCGCGTTCTCGGTGGCCGCGGCCGGCGTCGCGTCCGTGGGCGGTCTGGTGTCCGCCGTCACCGGCCTGTGCGGCGTCGTGCCGTACGTCGAGGCCACCAAGGGCGGCAGCGCGTACCTGATCGACGTGATCCGCGGACGACTGAACAACCACGCGCAATACTAGACGATCGCGATGAAGATCACGTGACATATATTACACGTCCGTTCCTCGTACGATTTATTTATTTATTGTAAACCAAATAATTATATTTTTATTATATAAACTAATTTATTATTTATTGTTATTATTATAAGGTAAATTATAATTCAATGCTTTTATTTTCAACTAAATTATTATAATATTTTACTACTATGACTTTTATTAGTAATTAAAATAATATTTATTTTATTGTTGTTTTTTTTTTTTTATTTTCAACACAGTATTATATTCTACACTCGCGCGTTTTCATTAGATTTTCTTTACTTAACCATAACAATGTAATTGGTGATCCCTCCTACAAAAAATAGTAAACACAATTTTCGATATGTAATGTGAATTGCAATAAAACTTTATGGAAAATTTTTTATTTATTCAATTTACACGGACTAGCGGACAAGAAAACACGTCTTATTTGAAGCATATAAATAGTTGTTGTTTTTTACAGTCGAAAATAAATTGGTTACAAAAGTTTATTAAGCATTTACGTTACGTATTTGATTAATACGTACCTATGATAATTTTCAAAAATACGCTTTGGTTTAATATGTATTATTATAATATCATGCGATTACAAATCCAGCTTCGTCGTTGTAAAAAAAAAAAAAAAAAAAAAAAAAAAACGACGTACAGACTATTGACCTTCTACCCCATCATCAATTGACACATTTCCTTTCATAAACTCCCTGTCTAATAACAGACAAGGCTCTGGGTTTGTAACACCGTTGAAACCGTCCAAAATATAATGAAACGCTGGATACGGGCGGTCGCATAAACAGTCAGTACCATTAGGATCATCGTCTAAGTCCACGTTCATCGCGACAAACCCAACTCCATTGCACTGTGCAAAAGCTCCCTACAATCATACGCGTGTTGATGAAAATATTTAAAAAAATTCGAATACATTCGAAATACTACTTTCTCAGTATATGTCTTTGAGTCGTCAGCACACCAGTAAGAAAAATTTGCACCAATGCAATACTATATGAAAAAAAAAAAAAATCATGTTATTATTTATTTTATTGTTATAAAACATTATTGAAAATTGTATATCGACGAGTCACAAATAATTTTTATAATACAATAGTTCAGTGGTTCCCAACCTTTTTGGTTATGCAGCCCACCAATTTCGTATAAAAAATGTCGAGGCCCACTAGTTCAATAAACTGGTAAAAAATTTAAACACATTAAAACATTATTAGACAGTAGACACAT
>JAIPRM010002026.1:0-16590 GCA_025469315.1 Stegophylla sp. TES_Ste_2020 | reverse complement strand
AAGTTGATACACTAAATTAAAATTTGTGAACCCTTGGCTTTGAACTCCAATCTGTAGCGTCCGCGGCCCAGTATCACGATGCCCACGGACCACTTGTGGGCCGCGGCCCATAGGTTGGGAACCACTGCAATAGTTGATTACCGGGATTTCGAGATTAATTATTTTTTTTTTTTTGGGATTAATTAGACCATTTTTCTGCAACAGTAAAACGCAAATTTTCTCGAACAAACTGGTAAATTTTTGTAAAACACTTTCTTGGTAAAATAATCATTGACGCATAAAATACCACCAGGGTTTGGTTTTTGATTGAAATAGTTAGAGTATAGTAATAGTCATAGGTTTGAGTCCATCTCCGAAATATTTATTTTTATTTTCCTTCCTGTTGTACTATTACCCATACCGGACGGTGGTAAACTATCCCGATTGCAAGGTAAACTCTCCCGATTTTAAGATATTGCAAACTCTTTTGAGTCAACAGAGTGTTTACCTGAATGAAATATGTAATCTCCCTGGTCAATTTAATTACTACCCGAAGGAAATATGTTAACTCTGTCGGATGAATTTTATTTCTACCTGAAGGAAATATTTAAACTCTCCCGGGTCAATGTTATATCTACGTGAAAGACTTAAAAGACTTTCAAACCGAGGTATTCATAAAAATACAGAGTACCAATAAACTAAATAAAAAAAATAAAAATTCTCATACAAAAAAACAAATAAAAATACATAAAACAAAAACTTACAGATTATCTATAAAGACCAAACTATACCTTAAGTTTTTTAAACGTATGAGTTCATGTTATTGTAAAAATTAAATTTTAGTGATTTTTACAATATTTTTAACTACATCTAGGTATTTGTATTTATTTATATTATTATTTTGTGCTTTATTTGTATTTCAGTCTAAATAATAGGCATTAATAGCTTACAGTTAAAATAATTTATTTACACTGTTGTTTTTTATTTTATTTGAATCTTGGCCAAAATGATACCTTACAAAGAGTTAATGGGCGCCTGTGCACCATCATATCGTTCACATCTCACACTGCATACTCATATGATTTAAATAGGTAGTGAAATAGGTACCTCTGAATTAGTTTGAGCACAAAGGTCTCCGTATTCGTCTGAGTCTATTTGCCTGGGGCCAGTTCTAAATTCAAAATAAGTTTTGTTTTTCGGTATGCCCGCCTTCACGGTGTGAGCGACTAATTTTTCCTAAAAAAAAAAAATAAGCCATTTCAAATTTAATTAAAATGTTATTTTTGTGGCGATAAACAATATTTCAATACTAATGTATTTGTTGCGTTGCCACAAACTGGAGCAGTCCCACCAAACATAAACTCTGGTATACATGGATTAAAACTATATACATTATGTATATAGAAGTCTATAGACGAGTCCAACGTAGTAAAGTCCAACCCTTAAACATTTTCAAACACAAAATTAACTATTATCATTTGTATGTAGTACAGAGTTGGAAACTCTTCATGTTTAAAGACAATTATTAATAAACCGTGTAACTCCCTTTTTGAGTTCTAATTGAATTGAAAATTAATAGTTAAAGTGGCCAGTATTTTTTTGTGCAATTATTTCTACATAACTACACCAGTAAGACACTTGTAATTATAAATATATGTTCACTTCAAAAGTCAAATACTAGATATATGTTTTGGAAATTTAAAATTAATATTGCCAAACACGATTTCTCTCAGAATATTAATCCGTGCTGTATAAATAATTTCAGGTTTAGAGAAACAATTTACAATTTGAAAATATTAGTTCACAAGTTATAAAAAGTATTTAAATAGATAATATAACTGATTAAATTAAACTCAATAAATAAAAGTTATACGTACATTACTTGTACTAATTGTTTCCTTATTTTTGATAAATGTATATTATTTGTCTATAACCTATATAGTATATAGACAACAGCTAAAAATACTTTAGTCATGGTATAGACATTTTGGTCGAATCGAGACTTTGTGTTTGATTTAATTATAATTACAATTATTGTAAGTATATTTTAATATGTCTGTCTCACACTTATAATTTAATTTAATTTTTTTTTTTACTCTCATTTTATCTGTTTGGTAATACGCTTACATTCCAGAGTACAGTTGGATTCATAGTAATTCATCACTTCATTTCCCATAAGTTCTAATCCGATACCATAGTCTGGAAATGTTGACCTCATTGAATCGATATATATTTTAAAATTAGCGCTGAAATTAGGGAAGTTCGTTGTGACTTTTTCAGGCTATAAAAAAAGGAAAATAATTTTATAAACATAAATTCCTGAAATATATTATCTAGGTATATCCATTTTTCATAAAAAAATATCTAAAATACTTTTATTTGTTTAGGTTTATATTACTATGGGTTCAAAAAAGTAAAGTCTAGACAAAAAAGCCGGGCATACTTCGCATTACGGAAATTCTTCACTCCTCTGGTCAGATACTCTTGGTGGATGTGTAGAATTTTAAAGAAACGATTAATCATTTCTTTATAAAAACGATTCTGAACGAAGGAAGTTAATAATATAAGGAACAATAATACGTAGTTATCATTTTCACCACACACACCAAGAGTATCTGCCCCCGAGAGCGAAGAATATCCGTGGTGCGAATTATGTCCGGCTTTCTTGTCTATACTTTTTTCGTTTTATCTAAAAAATTAAGAAAAGGGAAAAAATTAATGAGAAAAATTTATTTTTTATTTATCGTCTTTAAAATAATAACATGGTAAAAGAAATAATAATTTAAATTTCATTATTTTGAAGCAAATACAATAATAAGTTTTATAGATATTCTGATACCATAAATTAGAGGTGGTTAAATTTTTTGAATAATTTATTATTATCTATTATTATTTATTTATTAATATTAATATGTGTAACAAATTAATTAAGTAACGATTTAATTGAACTTACTACCTATTATGGGTACCGGGGTACGACTGAATCAATATCGTATCTGTCTATCTGTATAAGTTAAATTAAAAAGTTGGTTATAATTACATCTAAACTAATGTTTTCTAGAATAATTCCAGAGATTCTTTGGTATTTTTCAAGATACTTTTTTAAATTTTCCATTTCGACTTTTGCATTCGCTCCATCGTTGTCTATATTACCATCGAGAGCAGTTGCCAATTCGATTATATTCGAATGACCATAAAATACAAATACAGGCTTATCGCAATCGTCCAATAAACTCTGTAAGTACGCTAAAATTAATTAAAGATGGATAACTATTATAGTTATTACTATTAAAAAACATATTGTTATAGAAATTATGAGACAGGTTGAAAATTAAAGTGATGTAAAGTAAAATATAGTAAAGTAAAAATGAGTAGTAAAGTAAAGTGTGGATAAGAAAGTCGGACATATTTCGTACTACGGGTATTCTTCGCTCTTCGGGTTAGGTACTCTTGGTACCTTGACGGATGTGTTTAATTTAAAAAAAACGGTGATTTATTTCTTCAACAATACGATTCTGAACGAAGGGAGTCAAAAATATAAAGGACAATAATTATAGTCGTCAATTTTAATAGACCTACCAAGAGTATCTGACCCGAGGAGTAAAGAATACTTATGTTGCAAAGTATGTCCAGCTTTCTTCTTTATACTTAACTTTACTTATTTTTAGGTACTTTACTTTATTTTATTTTACATTACTTTACTTCACTTCAATTTACTTTTTTTATCAAAAAAATTTCAGAAAAATAATAAAAAAATAATGAAAAAAATTTCAGAAAAAATTTTCACAATTTTTTTTCACATTTTCGAAATTTTTTTGCACCAAAACATTTCTCATATTATTCTCTATTTGTTTCATCTCTATTTTTATCATTGTATACAAATATATATTTAAAATTTGGTTACCTTCATTTCCCTCTATACCTGACCCATCTGCTATATTGAATTCGGCATCGGAAATTATATCAGAAAATAAGAATGATGTGCATTCCGGTGGTAGCTTATCTACAGGGACTGATGTTGTGTTACAATACTCCTTTATAATTCCAAAGTAAAGGCATGATGAGTATCCTGGAACTAAAAATTAAATATAGCACTCAAATATTTATGTTTACCATCAAAATTACAAATTCATGAAAGTGTTTTTCAACATTTATTTATTTTAATAATGCATTTTTTATTGATCTTTCTTCTGAAACATATTTAGGTCATTTTGAAATATACGTATGACACTATTGTATTTATGCAATATGCATATGTATTCTCATCGTCATTAATTAACAATGTTGACAAAATTTCCAATGGCATATATCATACTATAATGCGTTATTTCAATTGTGCACATAAATATATATATATATACATATATATATATATATTATTAGGACACATTTAAAAATGTGTTGTTATTATTAAAATGTATAGCTGCTAAATACATATTTGTTTTCTTTTATTAGTTACAGTATATTTCGCTTCATATTTAACATGTTAAACTAAAACTCTATACACACAACCTTGGTAATTACTATTTTTCGTATAAGTACCGATACAGGCTTGATTTAATGTTTAAAACAAATAGATTATGAGTAGAATTGTTAAGGAAAAAATTGAAAATTCATATTTTCTATGTGATCAAATTTAAAATACATTGTATCATCTAAGATTGGCTATATTATATGAACTTTCACTGAATGGTAATGCTGTATGAGATGAAAATATTTAAAAATTTTCCATATTTTATGATAAAGAAACTCAAATTTCTACTAGCTAAATTAAGGTTGGGCATATTTTTATGAAAATTATAATTTTTCTTCAAATAATAACACTATAAAAAATTTAAAAAGTAATTGTATTTATTAATAAAGTAAAAATAATTTGACTATAAATAATACTGTAATATGTGGGCAGAGACTAACAACAGAGGCTTAACGAAACGATGGTCTTGGTCTAACACGACTTGATCCAAAGTTGTAACCTTTTTTTTTTCACCTAATTAATACAATTTTCTCTTATTTTATTATTTATTATTTATTTATATTGCTTTGTTTAGCTTTTATAATTTTCAAAATCCGGTTATTACCAATTCAATAATACGTTATTATATTACACTAAGTATATCAAATGAACAATTTTTTGTACAAGTTGCACACGTGAAACATGTAAGAATATATATTTTCTATAATCTAGGTGATATTTTCAATAATTACCAACATAATAAAAAAAATGTATTGAATGATAGTGTAAATTAAAGTAAAATAATTCGTAATTTGTTTTTAAAATCATTGGTAATTATAGATCTTGTAGATCTTCAATAACAATAATATTAATTAATAAAATTATTAAATCTTTGTGCATGTCTAACGTGCCGGACTAAATTCTATACTACCGATTGTTGAATATGAGTATACCATTATGCATATTACATTAAATAACATACTAATTACATAAACTACTATAAATTAATTAAACTGACCTTTTAGAACCGGCGATGGTGATGGTTCTCCTGAATAGGTCTTCGGTATAACACAAATTACAGTTATAGATATACAGATGACAGCAATATTCATTCTAATAAATGAGCAAATCAAATCTATTTAAGTCAAGTAAGAACAGAAAATTGTATGATTTAGGGGCACATACTTTATAGTTTTATAAAGAGTACATGAAACTTATAGCGTTTTAATATTTGTTTGTAGCATAATATGAAAGAATATGAGAGTAAGCTAAAAGCTTTATGCTAAAAAGGAATTGAATGCCAAAGGTTTTTAACGAATATTTTACATTTTCGGGTTTTTGCATTTTCTCTGCATTGTTTTAGTGATTCGTTGTCGATAGATAAAAATATTTTTGAAATATTCATTAATGTGCGTGGACAATATACAATACCATTTAATTTCTAGGGATTTATATATTAATAACAATTACAGATACGTATACAAAAAAAAGTCTAAAACACATTATTATGTATATATTTAAAGTGAATTTAAGACGTTAATTATAAGTACAGAATTATAATTGAAAAACATGGAAAACATTTTTTATTTGGATTTTTTTAGAGCACAGTTTAAAATTTTTAGAGCGTATTATAGCGAATAATTTACATTTTTTCGACCCAATTATAATACATATTTCATTGTTTTAAATGCTACATGTCTCGGATCCCTGGTTATAATATATTACACTGTTACACTATTGTACTTTTTATAAATGTCTAAAATCTAAATAATAAAAATATATAGTATAGGTATCAACAATTAAAATACGCATTTCAATAATAACGCATATATTGTAATATGTAACTCTGTTGTGCAAACAAATATATCTTATTTGAACATAATATACAGTTTCAAAAATACATTTCTATGATGTATAATAATTAATTTGTTTGCCAGATAATATTAGATGTATTTGATTATTTTTCTACGATATATATCGTTTCGTTCTAAATTTATATGAAGTTTTATTTGTGACAGTGGTAGATTCAAGGGAGGGGCACGAGAGGCCCAGGCCGCCTCCTTGAAATTAATATAAAGTGACTCATTAAGCACTTCACCCCCTTTTATGGTCGTAAAAATTAAAAAAGTTAAAATTTTTTTTAGAATGTTCAAGTATCTATAAAAATTATGTTTCCTATAACTTGTAATTTTCATGTACCGTAAAGGATATCCTGTGGTGATACAATTTTTTTTTAAAAAATACAACCCTATATTTTAACTGGGGAATTTTATTAAGGTATTGAAAATTGAAATCAAAATTCGAACGAATATTATTTGAAATTTGAAAAAAACTCATATGATAATATTTTGAAAATTTCAGTATAATATTATATATTTCAGATAATAATCTCTTGGATATATTTAGTTACTTACACATTACGTAATTACTATAAATCTACACATTTAAACTTTAATCAGAAATATTTAGTCAAAATGCCCATATACGGATGAACGTAATTAATATTGCGAATTAATTAAGTGTTAGCAGTATAATAATAGATAATAATTATGTTATACTTCAATGACTAAAATATGCTTTTCAGAAAATATTTTCTTTTATACTTTGATTTATATAATAAATGCAAATGTAAGTTACAACTCACAGAGAACAGACCTGAATAAAATTCCGTTGCTAAAATAGAGAATACCATTTGAAAAAAAAAAAATTGTCATCACAGAACATCCTCTGTATCTATACTCAAATTTTCATAAAGTTTGGATAAAAAAAAAAATAGTTTCCGAGTAGTTTTTGCTAAATTTTAAGAAACTATTGACATTATTTCGACAAATTTCGGCAAATTTTGATTCAAGAAGTTTCTAGTCGAAAATTTTAGACAAGTATTTCTATACAAAAAAGTATTTAGAGAAAAAAAAATCAAAAATTAATATCATGTTTTCCGTGTAAGTTAATATTTAATAATTTCGTCTAAATGCATTTTTTACCTTAAAAATTAAAATATATGACATAACTTCAAATTAAAACTTATCAAAAACATTTTTTTACACTTGTTGTTTGGGTATATTATATTATTTAACATAATTGTTGTCCTACAATTTTATTGTTTTTCATTTTTATCATATTCTATACCTAGGTACTTTATTAATTATAGAAAGGCATTTTTTTTATTATAAAAATATGTACATAATAAATAGTTTATATGAGATTTATAATTTTGACACCTACTTTTAACGTTATATTTGAAAATATTGAACATTTATTGCAAATTATACCAAAAATAAATTAAATAAATTAAGAAACAATTAAATTTTGTAGATATAAATAATTTTTAAAATAATTGTGCCTCAACAAAAAGGAAAAAAATTTTATGATACATGTCACAAATATACTTATTTACGTAAAATACCCAAAGATAACGAAACTGACCTTTTTATATTGATAGTGCCACTGTTTGTCATCTTCATTACAATAACAGAGCTAATCAATTCAAAGGAATCTTCACCTTTGATGAGCTATGTCCCAAGTATGAACATTACCTTTTAAATTATATCTATTACACATGATACCTATATTGTACTATGAATTCTTATTTATGTTTTATTTATATCAACAACATAAATCAAAAAATCTAGTGATCTATAAAAGGGTTAAATGTTACTCAGTTGTACATACACATAAATTAATTTAGAACTTAGGTAATTAGTATGTTAAATGTACATTCATAATTAAAATTTATATCTGCTAAATATGTATATGATTATTTGAGTACAATAATTTTAATTTTCTTATTCAACATTATAACGCTTAGGTAATGATTGATTGATGCATAGCCATTATTTTGTATCATAATGTTAGGATTATAGGAAAAACCCTATTTGATGAATTGTTTAAAACGATTTGATTATAATATATAAGTAGTATCTATAACTGGGAAAAAAATTAAATCGTAATGTTTTTAAACTTACCAAATATAACATTTAAAGTATCAAGACTTGAAAATTTATTTGGAGGTGTGAGAGCTGTGTGTGTCGAACGCCTTTATAACGGGGGCACAAAAATTCATTTCATATTCTATATATAATATTGTTTAAATTACCCTTCAACATTTCTGTATTTAGAACATTGACTTTTGAGAATTTGGGCCTTATTGCTAGTGGTCATTAAGTACTCGTATACATCGGATTTCTGGTTATATTAGAGTATAGGTATTCTTTAAATGTTGAAAATGTACAGGATTTAAATTATTAGTTATATTATAATACGAAGTAGCTGGTTCACCCGACTTCATCCGGGAGGTATTTTACTATTTTATAAAAAAACATTGAAGTTCAAAAAACTATTACTTTTTTTTATACTGTGTATTTTAGATTCTGAGTGGAGTGTTTTTACATTGATGTTATTTGCCTCTACTTGGTACTATAAAGAGGTCACGTTTTAAGTTTCTCAATTCTTCAATTTTTTTTTTTTTTTTGAAAAACTACCAAAAATTTGACAAAAAAAACTCGAAAATCATTATTTTTTTATCCAAACTTAAATAAATTTGATGAATGATTATCATTACAACTTAAAATTAAACTCACAACACACATAATTTATTTTATGTTTAATATTTTCTAATGGAAATACTATTATAACCTAAAATTAATAATTTGGTAATTATTCAATAGTCTTAATATTAATCTTTATATTGATTGTTTTATTGCAATTAATTCTCAATAGGTACATTAAAAAAACCATATGCCACAGCACCAACGCTGTGCTTCGATCTCAATAGTTAATCATTAACACAGTATTATTATTTTAACACAAGTAAAAAAAAAATTTAGTTTTTGACTTACAAATTTAAAGTTAATTATATCGATATAAATATACTAAGACAAATGCATGTTGAAAACATTTTTAGGAGAGGCTTTAAGCCCGGTAACTACCCCCTTGGGTGCACCCTTGTTTGCAAGACGTGAATATTGTAAGACTAAATTTTTTTTTTAACTCATATTCACTAGAAAAAAAAATATGGATATGCTTCAAACTTCGACTACTAATAATGTATTATAACTTATAATATAGATGACTATGCTCGGGGGGTGATGAGCATTCTCGCGGAACAAAAAGCAACAGAAAACATTTTTTTTTTTAAGAGTCAAACAATATTGTCAGGTTTATTATTCATATTATTCTCGTAGATGACATAATAATGATAATATACGCGATCGTACGTGTTGACGTCCGATTAATAAATAATAATAAATTATAAAATAAATTAATGACGACATCGGTGCTGCTGCAGTCGAGTCTACTGTTTGACAACGCCGTACTTGTTGAAGGCGTCCAGGACGAACTCGCTGATCTCGTCCACCCTCGATTCGGCCCATTTCTCGCCGTGGCCACCGCCCATGCCGTGCTTCAAGCGCATCGCGGTCGACCAGAGGCTGGTGACTATGGCCACGAGCCCGGCCACGGAGACAGCCACCGCGACGGCCGCCAGACCGGACAGCAGGGCGATCTTTATCAGGCCCTTGGCGCCCAACGACTTCAGCTGGCCGATGACCGTGGTGGCCACGGCGCCGAGCCCGAGTCCCGCCTCCTGTTCCTCCACCTCGGCCACGTACACGTACGGCTTCTGTTTTTGCTGGTGCGACATGACGGTGGCCGAGGCCGTCGGCTCACTCGTCATAATATTTTGTCGCTCCTGCTGCTGCTGCTGCTGCCGTGGCGAGTTCGCGGCCATCGACGCCGACACGGCCAGAGCTGCGATCACGATTGTAAACCTGCAGTGAACAACGCGACACGTGATTTATTTTTAATGAAATTCGAATTGCATGCACTCTAATCAAACACGGTATGAAGGCCGGGGGGGGGGGTGAGTTTGTGGAGTGTTCAAAAAGTCGATAATTTTTCGATTTTTTCGAATACGTTTCTTCTACCGAGTTAGTTTACATTACATCTGGCCAGCTTAACTGGCATTAAAGGACACTAGTTGTACCTACATTGCTACCTACATTGTACTACATTGCTTTTTTAATTTTCTACTTTTATACGGTTATTGAAATGTTTTAGCATGGGTATATTAATGTTGAAAATAACTTCAAATTAATTATAAATAATTATATAATTAATTTAAAATTATTATTTGAGTTAATCAATATTTAACAGTGAGTCAACTAAAGAAATATGAAAAAAATTGTCACTAATTATGAGTTTAGATGTGTACTTTAAATATCAAAATCATGAAAAATGATTTATTTTCAAAACAAATATAAAAAATCAATATTTAGAAATTAACAGCGATTATCGAAAATTTCAGAGTGAAGGAAAAATGTTAAATTAATATTTTCAAGCTTAGACCCCTATATAAAGGAATGTTGAAATTGTGTAGATGACAAAAAAAAAATTTAATAAATAATAAATCTTAAAAATATCGACTTTTGAAGACAAAAAAAAAAAAATTGTGTAACGTTATTATAGATTCTAAGATTCACCAAAACATATGAATAATTATTAAAAAAATTGATATCCGATGAAAATCTATTACATAAATTAGTAGTCTTGATAGGTTTATTGTGTGTGCAATTATACCTATACGAAAAACATTGTTTTCAGTTTAAATTCGAATCGAATGAGAGTTAAAATGTATATATCGAAAAATATGGACTTGGTAAATTGTAATATGTGAAAACGGTCATTCAAAATACGTGCATTTTAATTATTATAATAACACTCACTTGAACATATTGACGGTCCGTAGAACGTTGATACCGCGTGTGAATATGATGTATTGGTAAAGGTTCTCGGAGCTGAAATCTTCGTGTTTGACTGAAGACGACTGAACAAGTAATATGCCTTATTCGACGAGCACCCGGGCTTTATAAAGTAGCCATTGTCATTTGAAAATCTATAATATGTAAATATTGAAGCAAGGTGTTAACCCTACCACGATTAGGTAATGCAAACGGCCGCAAATGACAAAAGCGAAACGACGTACGATTATCATCAATAATTACGTAATAAATGTGTTTTTGTAAAACGATTTATAATATTATACTTAATAGAGTTTTGAAATCATAAATAATCGCGAGATCGTAATAATGTTATAATATATATATTATTATATATTAGGGATGATGAACTTTTTTAGGGGCAAAGCGTCAAAACTTTGATTTCAAGGATTTCAAGAACAGTTTGTCAAATTAACTGGATCAACATTTAGTAATCATATTATATCAAACCCCAAAGTAGAAAAATAGATTTTTACATGCGTGAAAAAAAAAACTGTATGAAAATATAACTTAATTAAGAATTATTTTACTTAAAAAATGTAAAGTTAATTAATGAAACAAAAAAATTATTTTTTGCTCAAGTTTTATATTCCACAATTAAATAATAACGGGTAAAAACATTTTGATAAGAAAAAATGCATTTTATTTTTTGAAAATTTTATTTCACACATTTTCGAAATTTTCATTCAAAAAAATATTTTCCATATTATTGTCTACCTATTTATTGAAATCCGTTTAGATTAAAAAAAACAAATTAAAGGCATCTTTATCAAATTTAAAGTAGTTTTTCAAAATTTTAGAAAAACTCTTGAGAATTTTGAAAAATGACCTTCCAAAAGTACCTGATTGAGGCAAATTCTGATTTAATAAACTGCTTTTTTGGACATGTATTTCTATAAGAAAACGTGTATATATAAAAAAATAAAATAATAAACATCACTGTAAAAACACCAGATCGTCGCTCCACTAAAAATCTAAAAATGTTTCTGGCTATTCTGATCTAGATTATTATTATAGTTTTAATATATGGGTCATATTTTTCAGTATATGTCAAATAAAAAACAAAATAAAATTTATTTTGCTTTACTTTGCTTTACTTTACTTTACTCTTTTTTTTTAATCTAATAAATAAAGGAAAAAGTATTTAATGAGAAAAAAATATAAGAAAAATGTCCAAAATTTTTTTTTCATATTTTCAAAAATTTCTTGCTCCAAAATATTTCTCATATTATTTTCTGTGTATGTTTAAATTTTTATAAAGTTTGGATCAAAAAATTATGGTTTTCCGAGTTTTTTTTGTTAAATTTAGGATAGTTTTTTCAAAAAAAAAAAAAAAAAGAAAAATTGAGAAATTTAAAAAAATAACCTCTCTAAAGTGCCAGCTAGAGGCAAATTCGGTTTAAAATAGTTAACTGATCGAGATTTTTGGACAAGTAGATCCATACGAAAAAATATTCACAGAAAAAAAAATAAAAAAACAAGAAAAAAAATAAACATCATTGTAAGAACACTAGCTTCTTCATTTCATTCAGAATTTAAAATATATGACGAAAAATATATTTATTTTCTCATAATACAAATTTCCTTTCACAAAATTATTTTTTCACAGTATTGTCTATCTATATCTAAATTTTCACAAAGTTTGAATTAAAAAGAAAAATAGTTTAAAAGAAATTTTTGACCAGTATTGAGTAGTTTTTCCAAAAATTCTGAAAAACTGTTGAGAATTTTGAAAAATTACCTTTCAAAGTTAACATTTAGAGCTAAATTCTACAAATTTGCTGGCAAAATCATTTAGACAAGTATTTATTTACGAAAATTAGTACACATAAACAAAAACCAGACATACTTCACACCATTCTTCGTACTTCGGGTGAGATACTCTTGCCGGGTGTGTTGAATATTAAAGAAACGATAAATCATTTATTCAATAAAACGATTCCGAATGGAACTTATAATTTATATACAATGAGAGCAATTGTTAATATAATTAATAATTTTTATTTTAATAACAGAATAATTCATGTGCAATTTTCATTATTCGTGTAAATGATCAAATTTGTATAATAAGTAACTTGCGTCATATTTACTAGTATCATCAAGAAGACGAAATTTGACCAGAATAACAAAAAGAAATTCATTTTTGTGTAATTGTACACTGAGATTATACATCTTACATATTGTACTGATATGTATGCATTGAATTTTTATTGTTGAACTAAAAATTATTTTAATAGGTATAACATCTGCGAACAACGAAAATTAATTTTTCATATAATATTACCTTACACCTAACGAATATTCCATAAATAATTTCAAATCGTAATAAAATATAAACATCATAGTAAAATAATAAAGCGACTCTAATTATCGTAACTTTACATTAATTAGGTATAACATATAATTATTATTTAGGTTTATCGTGTCGCCTCTGATCAGTCTTGGTCGAAAAAATGTAAATAATTTAGTTTATAATTTAAGGTTCGAACCCGTTACTTTGCATTCCACAGTACTATGAGAACAGCATTGAAAAAATTGTACGGTAGATATTAAACATAATTACCGATAATACTGAATTTTCAAAATCGTATTATTAGAAAACTATAGATGTACGCAGATTTTAGTGCATTTTAGACTTTACTTTACTTTATTTTTTTTTTACTTTTCATTTAGATTCTGAACGAAGTGAAGAAGCTAGTGTTTCTATAATGATGTTCATTTTTATTTTTTATTTATTTTTCTGTTAACACTTTTTCGTACAGAAATACTTGTCCAAAAGTCGCTTATAGTAATCACAGTTACTATTATCCGCCCCAAACATTGTAATACCTAAGCAACAGTCAAATATAATATGTTGTTATAATTATTTAATTACGTGTAAGAGTTATTGCAATCGATAAGCATACATTATTAAATATTTTATGGTTTAACAATTTTATTATATGTCACATTTTATGAAACATACATGTAGTTCATAGAATCAATATTATGATTACATGTCAGTAATTAACACACTATCGAATTGCGTATGGCAATTATAATATATTTTTAATAACCGAAAATAAACACAAATGTACACTTCGTTCTTACAGCACTATTTTTCTTATTAATACGCATTGGAATGCAATGCGGTAAATATTGCGTGTGTGTTACGTATATTACACTGTATTAATGTGTGAAAATGAGTGAAAAATAAAAATGTAATGATTTAACAATCAAGGAAAATTTAGAAATTTAATACGTTTCGGGGATGTATGAAAAATTATAAACAGAATGTATACATAATTGTGAATTTCTCAACACTTATCTATAATTTATTTACTACTATATTTAATTTATTCTATACATTATTTATATTCTATAGAATTTTATTACATTATCATACAATATATTATATATGACATAAAATTAATTTTAAATATTTGTGAAATAACTCATATCACAAATATGTGTTAAGTAAGTGATTCATTTAAGGAAAACATGTGTTTTTTCTTAACACTCTTATCGATCCCGTTGTAATAATAGAACGCGATCACTGCAATACAATATGCAATAGATGAACACGTAGTAAAAATTCTCAAAAATTAAAAAAATATACAATTCCAAATATTTTTGGGCTTGGTTCGGTCACACAACTTATTCTAATATTTGTTTATTAATACTTAAATTTATATAAATATTTGCTGAAAACCATATCTTTTATTTTTTTTCCAGTATTCTTATGAGCCATTTCTTACTTACCATGTCTCAAATAATCAAATTATTCTCAACATAGTGGCGTAACTCAGGGTTTGCAGACCCCACATCGCGGGGAGGGGGGAGGAGGAGAAGGAAATTTGGACTTTACGATTTATTTTTAAATTATTATATTAATTATTAGACCAATATTTTTATATAAATAATATTTTTGTGCATTTGTTCAACAAAAATCGGTGGACATTTCAACGTAGGCGTTTCGGAGTTGAGATGTATGTGGCACGTCCTTATGAAAGCCTTATCAAAAGGACCTAATAAATTATTTTATACTTATCAGATATCTGATGACAGTTCATCAAATTTCAATTGAAAGTACAATGTTCCGATATCACCAAATAGATAGGTACTATCTTACACTGTACCTACAACCAAAGGTGTACAACTGAGTGAAGAATTGAGAAACTAAAAAAATTACCTCTTATAAGTACCAACTAGAGACAAATCTGGTTTCAAAAAATTACTGGTCGAAACTTTTAGGCAAGCATTTATTTTAATAGGAAAAAGTGTTAACAGAAAAATATAAAAAAATTAAATAAATATCATAGTTAAAACACTAACTCCTTCACTTCATTCAGAATCTAATAGATACTATTTATTAAATTTAATTAAATGTTTTTATATTCTAGATTCTGAACGAAGTGAAGAAGCTAGTGTTTTTATAATGCTGTTTATTTATTAATTTTTCGACTTTTTTGTATAGAAATACTTGTCCAAAAGTCTCGATCAGCAACTTTTTAAAACCGGATTTTCCTCTAGTTGGTACTTATAAGAGGTCTTTTTTTTTTTAAATTTCTCAATTCTTCATTTTTTTTTTTTTTTTTTTTTTTTTTTGAGGAATTACTCAAAATTTGACAAGAAAAGACTCGGAAACCATATTTTTTAATCGAAACTTATGAAAATTTAAACATAGATAGGCAATAATATAAGAAACATTTTATCGCCAAAAAATTTTGAAAATATGGAAAAAAAATTTTGGACATTTTTTTTAATATGTACTTTATTTTCTCATTAATTATTTTTTCTTTTCTTTATTTATTAGATAAAAAAAAAATAATAATAATAGGGTAAAGTATAGACAAGAAAGCCAGACTTACTCCGCACCACAGATATTCTTCCCTCTTCGGATCAGATACTTTTTGGTGAGTGACGAGTGAGTTAAAATTATATGACATTATTGTTCTTTATATTATTAACAATAAAAATCACTGCTCGTATTTATTTATTATTTATTATTATGATAAAAATATTTAATCGCAAACACATATGAATATAATAACTAGAAACTGAATTTTTAGAATATCGTTATTCAGCGTATGCAGTTTTATAGTAGTCAGAAATGTAGTCTTTACTTTATACTTTCTATACTTTCACAGAAAATTTTTAGATTCTGAACAAAGTGAAGAAGCTAGTGTTTTTACAATGATGTTTATTTATTTTAGATTCTGAACAAAGTGAAGAAGCTAGTGTTTTTACAATGATGTTTATTTTATTTTTTTTATTTATTTTTTTTTTCTGTTAACACTTTTTCGTATAGAAATACTTGTTCAAAAGTTTCGATCAATAACTTTTTGAAACCGGATTCGCCTCTAGATTGTACTTTAAAGAGGTCATTTTTTGAATTTCTCA
>JAIPRM010002025.1:0-33060 GCA_025469315.1 Stegophylla sp. TES_Ste_2020 | reverse complement strand
AAAAAAATACCCAAAATTTGACAAAAACGACTCGGAAACCATAATTTTTTGATCCGAATTTTATGAAAATTTAAACATAGATAGAAAATTCTATAAAAAAGATTTTGGCGCAAGAAAAATTTGAAAATGTGAAAAAAAATTTTGGACATTTTTTGAAAATTTTTTTTTTTTATTAACTTCCTTCGTTCAGAATAGTTTTACTGAAGAAATGATTTATCGTTTCTTTAAAATTGAATATGCCCGTCAAGAGAATACCACCCGTCGTGCGAAGTACACCCATTGTGCGAAGTACGTCCGGCTTTTTAATTTATTATGGTATTACTATTTTCTTGTAATAAATTACGCATCATATTTTATTTGAATACAGAATAGTACACTTTTTCAATATTAATTTCTTTTTAAAATTTTTATTTTTATTGTTGATATTTTTGAGAATACATATCAAATCGCTATAACTTTTTCAATTTTTGATTTAAGGCCATAGTAAAAAAGACAAAATTACATAAAAAATAACAAACTATTGATATTTATAAGTACCTATAATCACCATACGATAATAATAATAATAGTACCTATAATTAGATTTCCACTTTTATAAATATTTTGGGAGTACGAGCCTATAAACTGTTACCTGGGAGTACAAATTTCAAATCACTAAAACTCATTTAGTTTTTAATATAAGGCCATAGTAAAAAGGACAAAAATTACTTGAAAAATAAAGACCTATCCAAATATGGTGCTTAAAATGGTGTTTCTCTTTAAAAAAATACAAGTTGTGTTGCGCATGCGCAGAACCAAGACCATCCGAAAATCAGAAACACCTAGATACATAGCTAACATAGATATCTATGAGTAATGAGTATCTATTATTAGATTTCCACTTTTATAAATTTTTGGCCATATGAGCCTGTAAAGCGTTACGCGGGACAACCTGTATAATATACAATGTATACTGTATATGTTACCAGTAATATACTCATGATTCAGGTATTATATTTAATTATTGTCGGGTAAAGTATAAAATACACACATTTTGCAGTCATTATATATATGTTACGGCCAAAGTATACAATATACATTGGGCAATATAGATGATGACGAAATTATCCCTTTATATTATAATTAAATTATGTTATACTTTATGTCAGTTAAAGAAAAATTTAAAAAGAAAGGAACCGAATAATTATAAGCTATTAAAAAAAATACGACGTATTAAAAGTTTCCAATGTTTACAAATTAATTGTACAAATATCTAAAAATAATAAAATTAAATATTATGTACACAATGAAGAGTTATTTGATATTATACATGATTTCTTAATCATAAGATATTATGGTTACCTTCGTTTTGTCTATTCACGGTCTACAAGCGTAAGTTAGTTAACCGGTTGTTTGGTCGACTCGCTACGCTCATCGACTCCTCCATTTTGCTTCGCATATCAAAAATATCCCTCGGCTTGTTGGATAACGTGGAGACAATCCGGCTTGATAATCGACGTGCTGTGCAAAGTCGTAAGTGGGCAGAATCAAATTGCCCGGTTACTGAACTTGCCTACTTCACACAGCAAGTCGATTATCAAGCCAAAGTGTCCCCACGTTGCACAACAAGTCAAGAGATATTTTTGATGTGAGGAGCGAAGCGGAGTTTTTGTCATTATTCTATGAACCTGTTTGATTATTAAGCAAATAGTTAACATAAGTTAAAGTTATCTATCTACTCTCTCCCTAAGAACTAAGATTATATACCTCATTAGGTATAGATGCAATCATCAAAATTATGTCACCAACTAACATCATTATTAATAAACAATTTAATTATTGATATAATGTAATAAATAAATAATTTATTTACAAAGCTGTCTTCATCAGTTGATAATCTGTTTTTTTTTCTGATTTTGCCAATTTTAAACATACTTTTAAACCTGAAAAAATAAAATAAAATAAAAATAAAAAAGTTTTCAGCATTATATTACATTAGATTAGGCGTGCACTGGTCGAATCTGGCCCATGGAAGTATTACAAATGGCCCGTGAAAATATTATTAAATTAAGAATTTGTATAAATAAAAATAAAAAAGACGATTCTGAAGAAAGTTAATAATATAAAGAACAATATAATAGTCATCATTTTCAATACACCCAGAGTATCTGACCCGAAGTGCGAAGAATATCCGTGGTGCGAAGAATGTCTGGCTTTCTTATCTATACTTTACTTTACTTAACTTTACTTAACTTTACTTTATTTTGATTTACTTTACTTTACTTCACTTCACTTTACTTTGCTTTGCTATACTTAAATTTTCTTTACTTTACTTTTTTTTTTATCTAATAAATAAAGAAAGGAAAATAATTTTTATGAGAAAAAAAATGTCCAGAACTTTTTTTTCACATGTAAAAATGTCAAGTTTCATATTAATTCTGACTTAAAACGGTTATTAAATTAAAAGTTGACTAACGATTTTCGAGATCTTCAAGTTAATTTGACATAAATATGAGTAAATTTTTTTGTTAAATTTTCAACTTATAAAATCAAGAATTAAAAATTTGACTAGATGAAACTTAATAAAACACAAAATAATTCCAAAATGCTATATTTAGCCCAAAAGTGGTCAGATTTTTTTCCCGTCTTTATTACACAATTAATGATTATTTGTGAAAATTTTAAATTTCTTTTCCTATTGATTTCCGAGTTATAGCAAAATTAATAAAATCAATTATATGAAACTCTCGTTTCCGGCATATTATGCAGATTTTACTAAATTTTTCTATAGGTTTTATTCGTTTTTGGTAAGAGTATTGAGAAATTTGAAAAATTGCTTCCCATTAGAAGTACCAATTAGAGCAAAATCCTGATTCAAAAATTTACTGATGGAAACTTTCGAACATGTATTTCAATATGAAATTATGTGCACATAAAAAATAAATAAGTCTCACTGTAGAAACACTTGTTTCTTCACTCCACTTAAAATCTAAAATGCCATTAGAATAACTCCATTAAAATGGATTAATATACTCGTAGGTATATTGAGGTTATGATTTGTTTATTCGTGAAAACTACAAATTAACATTGATGTTCAAACAAGTATAATATAATATTTATAAAAGTTCCAATATATCAAATAAGTGCGATTTTCATGCCTAATGTAAACTATAAATCGTAATTAATTATTTACAACACAGAATGTTAGAAAATATTAACAAAACACGATTACTTATTTTTTGTACCTAAACATAGAAAGTTCTTACTTGTGGAAAGTTCTTAGTGTCTTGACCGATGGTGAATCTAAGTAATTATTAGTTGAGATTGAATCGTTATCGTTGCCCTCACATTTATAGCCTTTTTCATTTATGGAACATGCTAAATAAACATAAAACAGTACTCAAATCAATGACAATAATAGTACTTGTCCAAATGTTTAACAAAAAATATTATTATATTATTATAATATTATTTTCTTAACAATAAAATTAAAATTTATCGATATAACGTGCCTGAAAGAACGCATATACACGATTCAAAGGCACCTTTTTGAATAGTATTCCCGTAAACGAACGTCCGACTTATAATCAATTAAATAATAATAATAATTTTCTATTTTTACAATTTTTTTTTTCTAAATGTCAAAATCAAATCATCTGTATTCTCATTTTCCACGTGTTTTTCGGTTAAATTGTAGCTGCAGATGACCTAAATTATTGTGTCCTTAAATCACAGTATCAATTTATCTGATCGCGTGTCCCACAAATCCTGACATATTGCCAGTATTCAATTATGTATACTAATTCCTCGAAATGATAAAATATAAATGGAGGTTGCCATATACCACACCACACGCCTCGCAAAGCCAGTGAGTAGAGTTTGCAAAAGTGAAAGTAGCGAAATTCCTTACCTGCTTTAAAATAAAATAAAATATTGCTGCACTGTTAATATAAAATTAAACAACTCTCATCCGTGTGCTTTCTTTGAACAATTATTTTAAATTTGTGCACATTCTAACTTATCTAAAAAAAAAAAATTATATTTATGATATTTTAACGGTATTTTTATGCTCTTTTTTGATATTATCAATTAAATTATGTTTTATTTTGGCTCTTAGTTCCAAAATGCGTGGCGCTATTTTGTAACGACAATATTATACATATTATACGTGCACAGTACTTAAATTACTTGTGATCAAACGATTGGGATTTATCAGACGATCTGATTTAATTTAACAATCCGAATTTTTCGATTTTATTGGGTTTAAAAATTAATTTGAATATAAAAATTAAATTTATAAAATTTAAAATGTTTGATTTAAAATTTGTTTGTTTGGTAGGCACGAAGTACTTTCCGTGCTAAAATCTTATTTATGTGTACACAATCAGATACACGTAGACGGTAGACATGTTTTAGAAACATTTCAAAAACTTCAGTGTTTTATTTATCGTACAGCTCTTAACATAGACAATGAAAATCTAGTTTACGTTACGGTTTATACATATTCTATGATTTCGTAAAAATTGGTTAAACTATTTATTTATTTTTTTTAATAGTGTTTAAAGTAGGAATTTGGGTAAAAGTAAAACCATCGAAATTCTAACTTTTAACGCTTAGATATAAAAAATAATAATCCAACATCTGTATTGAACTAAACAAAAAACAAATTGACGTTGAATTCAAAACCTGAATAGACGGATCGAAACTGTAATCTGGATTTACGGATTAAATCCGAATTCTGGATCGACGGATTAAATCCAAGATCAGGATGAAACGGATTGAATTCTTATCCGGATTAAATATCTATAACCCAGATAACAGAATTGTCAGTTAGTTGCTCAGCACTAGGTTCTTATGCAGTGAAGTCAGAACAATGATGAGAAGGAAACGTGTTCAAAAAGACCTTTTAGTATTAATAATACATTATTTATAATACATTTTGTGTTAATTGTTATTATTTTGATACCTATACGATTAAAATTCAGAAGGTCTATTATAGTGATATCATTGTGAAAAATATAGGATCAAACTGATGTCTACAATAAAACACATTTTACATTGCACTATATAAATGACCCTTCAGCAGAATCATTGCGAATGCAAAAACTGATAGAAACGAAACTCGTAAAACTAAAAACGAAACGTATTTGTCGTATTTAAACTATTAAAAGTTTAATATTATTAGCACGACAACGCGATATTCTATGAGCCACAAGTGTAGTAATAATTTGAAATATTGACACGCCATCACTGGATGTAATTAAAGATTGAATAGTTTTGAATATAAACAAGTGCACAGTTAGACAATAATAAAAAAGTTAATGTGTTCATTATATCGATTTGTATGCAGTGCGGACCGCATAGATTAGTACAAATAGTCGGCAAGTTCATGTTATTCATTTATTATTATTATTTTTTTTTTTGACACGTTGTGCTCGCCAAATAGATAGAAGAATCTATAGACTCTATGATTATAGCGTATGACGTATAATCTAGACAGGATATTGTGTATACGCGTGTTTTGTGATTGAACACGTCTGCAGATATTATACCACATTAAACTGAATAAAAAATCATTTAAAAATACAAGTTGAATGTAATTACATCAATATCATGATTAATGATTATATGTAAATGCATGTATTTTTATTAGAGTAAGATATTTAAAGTTCGATAAGAAATGTTTGCGATTTAAATCATTCTTATAAAATTGACGCCAACTTTAATTTACATGTTTTGGTATAATTACATATTTTTATATATTTCACTAATTTGTAAATATTTTAATACATATATTTAATATTGGCGTTTCAACATAAATATTATGATAAAAAAAAAAAAAGTATTTCACAATTTTTAAGCGCAGTTGGATATTATTATCTAGGGTGAAATAGAAAAATATAATGAATTCAATAATAATAATAATTATTGAAACTTATAAATAGGCATTTTTTTAAAAAAAATAGTTCATAATATTTCAATACCTAATAAACAATTTTAAGTTTACAACTTTGAAGTTTTCAATCTAATCAAGATTATTTATCTTCGCTTGCAATTTTATAAAATGTGTAACGTTACAGATTAGGAATTGCCCGCAATCATATAGTTTTTAAAGTAAAATTGCAAACCTTTCGTTGCCTCTAACGTCCGCAGTCATGATATGAAAAACGTAAAACGTATGATACTGTATGTATAATAATATATATAGTGTAAATTATCAAAGACAAACCGGATGGTGAGCTACCTATTCAAATCATGTAATTCTCAAAAATTTAAACAAACCAAAATCTGACCCCAGATCAGCATTAATCCCTAATGGGGAAAAAGGGTTTTATAAGAATTACAATTGCTTTTAACTAAATATCTTTTACTGTTTGTTACGACTTATGATGATATTGTACTCTAGACAGTCTAAACAAATTCATTAACTCTACTTAGTTCTCTTTCACATGCCAAAAATAATTTAATATAATAAATACAGTAAAAGTTGTTGTACAATTTATTCCTCATAATATACGATTACACTAAATAATTGAGGTCAGGTCGTGTTATCAGAAAATTAAAAAGTACCAAACGTCATCTGTGGTAATATTATGATAATTATTATTATAATAAATCTTGCTTCCTATATCCAAGGCCGGATTAAGCATGAAGCCTCGGAGCCTGGGTTCCAGGCCCTGAAATATTGAAGCACCCAAAGAGGCCTTTTTCAGAACAAAATAAATAATATTTTAAGAAAAAATTATTTTGAAAAACCAATTTTTACTCTTATTATACGTTTTATTTTTGTACTGTATAATTCCTATAAGTGTCCTAGGCTGATGAGGCTGGTGGTCTAGATTTAGATTATTTTATGCCATTTATGAGTTTACTTAGATTTTTCTTTAGAAGGTGGTAAGGTTTAGAAATAATATTCAATTACTTGATACTTCAAAATATTATACAACAGATAAATTTCTAAAATGTGTTAAAAACAAAAATTTATTTTCGAGCTACCTTATCAGTTTCGCCAATAAGCGAAAGCTTAAAAAAGACTAGGAAAAAATATAATAATTTTACTAGATAAGGTAAGTAGATAACTATTTTTATAAAAGATAATTATTATTTCTCATGAAATAGTTTATAAGCATTTTTTTGTTTTTTTTTTAAATGGGAGCACGAAATGGTACGAAATCCCTTTCAGTGACCATAGAAGCGAAATGTGGCAGGCATATAATACATAAGGTGATCTTTTTTAGATTTTTCTAATCCAAACTTTATGAAAATTTGAATGTATATAGACAATAATGTGAGAAATATTATGGTTAAATTTTGAAAATATGAAAAAAATTTGTAAATTTTTTCTAACACTTTATTTGCTTATGCGATTTTTTTTCCTGTTTTCAATAGTGGGATGTAAAACTGGCTGAATACAAAATATATATATATATATATTTTTTTTATTTATAAAAAATAATAATAAAGTAATATTCTTTACAATTTCTAAACAAAATTGTGTCATAATATGAACTGAAGCTCCATTCAGAATCGTTTTGTTGAAGAAATGATTTATCGTTTCTTTAAAATTTAATACACTCTTTAAATCTCACCCGAAGAGCGAAGAATACTCATAGTGCGAAGGATGTCCGTCGTTATATTTTTAATCTTTTTATAAAGATCCATGTAATTAAGCGTTTAGTTTAGGTTTTAATAGGGTAATATGATTTCTTTTTCCTCAGTACCAAAATAATAGCCTACAGGGTGCCAAAAAATAAATACGCCACTGGTAAGGGCCCTTTAGACCACCAGGCTCCAGGCCCAGTTAATTCTTAATCTGGCTCTTCGGCTATACTATTATTCGATAATAAAGAGAACATTACCTTCCAGTGTCAACGGCGGAGGGTAACTTATCGGGCGCTGGCCCAGCGGCCGTTCGACGGAGCGCCCGCGAAAATGATAGTAATGATGGTGATAGTGGTGATGGTGATGGTGATGATGGTACACGTTCAGTTCGGGTGGTGACGTCGGATGAGCGGAATCACATGTCTGCGACACCGCAGTGTCGGTGGTGCGCTCAGATGACAGGTCGCCGGTCGAGTGCCGCCGGTGGTGGTGATGGTCGCGGTGGTAATGATGGTGCAGGTGGAGCTGCGGTTGTCGGCGGCGGCGCTGCAGACTCCGGCCCTTGGCGCGCAGCAGCACCCTGTAGCCGAGATCGGTGCGGCGCGATCGCGATGACGTGGATCGCAGCCAGTCCGACGTGCACCCCGAGTCGCCGCCGTCGGTCGCGGTCGTCGTCGCCGTGCCGTGTTTCGACGCCCATGCGCACCCATCGTCGTAGTCGTCGAAGTCGTAGTCTCCCAGCAATACGTCATCGTCACTCTTCGCGACCGCCTGTTCGCGTCCAGCCGCCATCGTTGTCCTCTTTCCTGTTCCTCGTGATGGCCTCCGGTCGATCGCTTTGGCCACGCGTCCACCGGTCACGGCCGATCCTGCGAAACGGACGAAAAATTTTTACTACGCCGTTACACACGTGGCCGGGGGGGGGGTTACGGAAGTGTTTGAGGGGCAGTCCTCCTAGGAAAACGGGATTCAAACATCCTGTTTTAAACAATTATTGTATTCGTTTAAAACAAGTGTTTTTTTTTTTTTTTTTTTTTTTAATGTTTTAAAAATAGTTTAAAAGTATTTTTTACACGATTTATTTAAATCATGCGTCGTCTTATCAGTTATCACAGATTACACGGATTGCCATGTATAATATTATTATGTTACGCTGAATTTGGCAATGTACACAGACAATATTTGAGTTTTCAACGTTACAACTCGACTTGACTCGATAAAAATTATATAAAATACACTACTCGTCCAACACTATTAAATAACAGTAGTTATTTGTTAAACGTATCTAACCGACAATTATAATTGTATATTAATTATCTGAAGCTTCGTTCAAAATCGTTTTGTTGAAAATGATCCATCTTTTTTTTTTTTAATTCAATACACCCATCAAGAATATCCCATCCTAGGAGCGAAGAACACCCCAACGGGCGAAGTACACACTCTTTTTTCTATTTCTGGAAACATTTTTTCGTATAGAAATACAAGTTAAAAAGATTCGATGAGGATCTTTTTAGATCTTAAATCACACCCAAATGGTTCTTTAAAAATAATTAGAGCCACTTTATTCTATTTTATTATGATGTTTATATTTTATTGTAATTCGAAATTATTTATGGAATATTCATTAGGCGTAATATATGAAAATCAATTTTCGTTTTTCGTAAATTTGTATGTAACAAAATAATTTTTAGCTCGACAATTCTTCAAAACTGATAATTATTATTGTGTATTAGTTAAAGCTCCGCTCAGAATCATTTCATTGCAAAAATTATTTATCTTTTCTTTAAATTTCAACAGACCTGTCAAGAGTATCCCACTTGAGTTGCGAAGTACACACTTTTCTATTTGCATTGATCGAGAGGCTCAAATATAACATTTAAATATTTCAGTTATCTTAATATTTTATATTTATCGGTGTTTCATTGCTTGTAATCAAATTTGAGATACAATCGATTGTCATTGGTGATAAGTGTTAACTATAATTATTTAAAATTACAATTATTCAATAATCAATAATGTTAACCAGCCAATAAAACTCGACTCCTTTTAGTATAGTTATATCCGTATTCTGTATTCTTTCAATCCTTCTAAATATTTTACAGTACATACTACATAATATATAATGTATATTCCATACAGTGAGATTTCTATATATATTATATAGTTTTATCTGTGTACATAAAATCTATTCAAATGAAAAAAATGTTCATTGGAAATATGTTTATCATTGTAAATAAATATTTTTTAGTTTTTATGATCAAATATTTAAAACGACGCGGATAAATGTACTATTTGTGTATTTGTAATATATAGTTAATCGTCAATATTTAGATAGCACTATCAATGAATATTTTAAATTTTCACGGTATTATATTGTAAAGTTAATTATCAAAATATATAAATATAAATATAAAAAAAATAAGCATAGTAAATTTTAAATAAGTTCAAAATTAGTTTAACATTTATCTAATTAAAATAAATAGTGAATTTTTAAATTTCAATGATAACTTTGAATAGTTACTTTGGAATTATAAAAAAAATGTCATAATTTCTATAGAAACCGAAATGTACTATTGTATTATATTTGTTTGCTATTTTTGAAATTTGTAAATGGATATTTGCATAACTAAATACTTAATTAAGAACTAAGTAGGAAAACTACTAAAAAATATTCATCATCATCGCTTTTTTGAAAATTATTACATTCTTCAAAAAATAAAAAATATATTACTGTAACACCCATACATCTAAATAAGAAGGAGGAGGTTTAAGGTTTTAAACAGCCTATGGAAACTGTAAATTTAGATTAAAAAAATAATAAATACCATACAATCAGCTCAATGTATAAAACAGATAGTTTTAAGAAAATAATGTATTTGATTAAACGGATACGTCCCATGGTTAACTGAAAATTAAAAACGACACATTCGTATCAACTAGTGTATAAATAATTTCGGTATAGATCATAAAGTTATTCACCTTTGATAATTAATAAATAACCTTTAGATTATTATTCAATAAAAATAAATAGATAACTAAACAATGACATTAAACTATAAACTGTACATTTTTATCATATTATGCAAATGTTTTGTTTTGTACAGTTGCTCGATAATTAATAAAAAAAAAATCCATAATCTTTTAGGGAAAACAAATGTTTATCAGACATAAAATTAATAATTGTACATCATTAAATAACGTATTAAATAAAAGCTTCTTTTTTTTAAAAAAAACAAGGCAATACCAGTAGCGGCTCGTAAGTAAATTCATTGGAGAGACTGAAAATTCAATGAAAAATATTTAATACTACGCGAACACGCTGTCGGGTTAAATATTTAAATAATAAAAATAGTTTATGGAATTGTATGAGCAATAAACAATAATAATAGTAGCCAACGGACGAACGAATGACGCCGCTAAATAATATTAGTAATATTACTAATACGGACGTGCACTGCTCTGCAGGTTTTCGTGTTTACAGAAAAATACGCGACGATTGCGATATGGACGGTAGATATTTTTCGCTCCTTAGGTCAGATACTCTTGGTAGGTGTGTAGAATTTTAAAGAAAAAATCAATTATTTCTTCAAATAGATGATTCTGAACGAAAGAAGTTAATTATATAAAGAACAATATAATAGCCGTCATTTTCAACACTACCACCAAGAGTATCTGATCCGAAGAGCGAAAAATATCCGCAAGTATGCAAAAGTATCTGCGAAGTATGTCCGGCTTTCTTGTCTATACATTACTTTTCTTTACTTTGCTTTATTTTACTTTACTCTTTTTTATCTCATCAATAAAGAAGGAAAAAAAATTAAGAATAATTTCCATCATTTTTCTTTTCATTTTCAAAATTTTCTTGTGCTAAAATATTTCTCATATTATTGTCTAACCATATTTAAATTTTCATAAAGTTCGGATCAAAAATGATAGTTTCCGAATATTTTTCGTAAAATTTTGGGTAGTTTTTCCGAAAAAAAAATTAAAAATTGAGAAATTCAAAAGATGACCATTTTTAAGTAACAACAAGAGGCATATATTACAAAAGGTAATATATTACCTATTATAAAATAAAAACTATTTTATAAAATATATTTTTTTTTTCCTTTACTTGAAGCCATCTCCCTCCCTTAGTACTTCATTTACGCTAAGTATAACTTATAATCGCGGAAAAAATGTGATTCAATCTAAAACTGTATGGGCTCTTGTCACTTTGATACTTGGGTGGGCCCCGGGGCTGCAGCCCCGGCTAGACCTCCCCCCTTAATCTGGCTATGGTAAACACCTACCAGATGACAGACTTCCTCCTGCTCCATGTTCTTCGGCCGCCGAATCCGATTTTTTCGACATCGTGGCCGCCACCGAAGCCGATTTTTTCGACATCGTGGCCGCCACCGAAGCCGCTTCCCTTGCCAATTTCATGGACAGCGATTCTTGAGTAACCGTCGCCGTCGACTGTACGGGGTCGGATTTTTCGACGAGTGGTGGCGGTGACTGCAGCTGTAACGAAGGCGAACCGTGAAGCAACGGAGGAGAATCGGATGCCTTACTTTTGGTGCGTTTGAAGCGATTCCACAAGGACAACGGCGGCGGCGTAGACTCCGACATCGCGTACACGGCCGGTTCCGGGGTGGTGAGGCCCTCGGAAGACGCGGTGTAGCTCAGTGCCAATTTGCGCGTTTGTTTCTTTTGGCCGTCCATCGACGACGATGGCGTTGGAAAACGATTAGCGACAGAGTTATTGACGACGGCAGAAACAATAATTACACTTGTTTTTTTTAACGAAAATCGAACGGAGGTAAAAAAAAAAATGTACGCGCGCGACAACTATTGGCCACTATTTTATATTATAATATTAATATGCTATTGGCCGGCGATCGGTGATCGTAGGAGGAACGCGCGTTGTCCACCTGCGCCGTCCGATGGTCAGACTGTTGCTGCGTCGACTGACCTCTGGCGACGGCGCGCGCGAATTTTCGCTCCGCCGCCGTTCTTCGACGAACTCGAGCGATACCGAAAACGCGCACGATGCACGAATTCGGAGCTGCAGTACGAGTATCAACAGTGTTGTTATACGTCCCTAGGTCATGTGTTCACATAAAAAGTGTTTGAAAATTCACTAAAATATTATGTTTGAATGAAATTATAATCGAATATATTATGTTCAAAAGCTTTTAGATTATTACAATGCTATAGAATAATATACTGTATAATTGCTAACTGATAAGTTTAATAATTAATAACTCGTTATCACTAAAAAAAAATGTATATAAATATTAATATTGTACTAGGTTGATATCAAAACCTGATATCCAGGTGCATATAAATTCATAAATTTTTCTCAAAAAATTCAGAACGAGAACTCAAGTTTCATTGAACAATTATTAATCCATAGCAGAATTTTCAAAAAAAAAAAACAATAATAAGGAGACCCGAAAAGAACACGAAACAAATATTTAAAAGTATTGTTTTAAAATTTACAAATAATTATCAAAACAACAGGTAGTTTTTAAGAGGCATTGCATACAATCTAAACATTTAACTTTTCGAATACAATAATTTTAATTTTTGAGCGGAGCAAAGAGGCTTATGATTTTTACAATTTTGTTTTCTTGTTGTAAACCCTTTTTCGTATCGAATTACTTGTCCAAAAGTTTCGATCAGAAACTCAACAGGTCCAAAATCACACCCAGATGGTTATATATAATAGACTACTCAAATAATACTAACCACATATTTATAATATAGTACTCAAATTGATATTCAATGTGATCATACCATGATTTAGCACTGTGATTCTCAACCTTTTTAAAGTCACCGCCCCTTTGAAACGAAAAATTATTTTTTAACACCCCTAAAAAGAAAAAAATGATAAAATACTTCAAAAGTATATGACTGAAAACTAAATAGAAAATATATGTATAATTGGTTTTCTCAAAGCTGGGCTGGCTTTTAATTTCGTGTCTATTTTTCTTAAATCGGTTGTTTCAATATTCGTAAAGGGATTTACGGCCCCATAGAGAAATTTCTAGGGACAAAATATCTTCAAAACATTCAGAAAAAGTACAGTACTACAGGTAAGTCATAGCGCGTTCAGCAAAGTATTTCAATTTTTAATTTTCTTCAGTGTTTAGGATTATTTATTTATTTTTTTATTTATTATTTATTTATTAATAATTAACGCCGAACGGCTTTTTTACAAATTATATACAAAATACATATTTACAGATAAGTTATGTAAATATAATATAATATATTATGCTCAACACCACCCTATCGCTCAAGACTTGCTCACTGCCCCCCCTACCACCCAAAAAAATATGTTCACCGCCCCTCAGAACCTCTTCATCGCCCACTGGAGGGTAGTGTCGTCCCCGTTAAGAACCACTGATTTAGCACATCTTAAGTTCATTTAAACTCTTAATTAGTAGCTTATTTCATTTTTGAACAGTTTGTACATTGTCATTATAAAGTTCAAAGAAAACAAATGTTTAATTATTATAATATTAGCGTTTGTCCGTTTATATTTCGGTAATTATTTGTCATAAAACGCAATGAAAAGAACATTGACCGATCATTAGTAGTTGTTCGGTAATCTCGTCGATAAGGAGACTATATAATAGGCTATTTATTGCAACACACGCCTTAATATATTTTGTTTGGGTTTTAGGTATTTCGGTACTATTCAAAAATATTTAATATTCTTTTTAATTTTATTGAAAGTAAAGTTGATAAGTTTACAACTTTGTTATCATCTATATTCGATATTATGCAATATTTGTTCTTTTACGTTACTCCATCAGCTCCATCATATTTTTCACATATTAATACATTTTTATTTTTTGGTGTATTTTTAAGCACTCATATAAAACTTTTCAAGAGTTGGTATATTATAATAATTACTCTTCTATACACCCTTTTTAGAGCTACAAGTACTATTTAGTAGATAACCGACTTTGTATATTCAGCAACTGCGACGTAATATTAAGATTATGATGTTTGGTGGCCATAGTGTACCACTTGATCATTGTTTATATTAAGAAAATTGATATCGCATTCATACCGTCCATCATCCTAATAGCAAGTATTAAAAGAGAAAAGAAATATAACACCATAATAATAACAAACGAAATCTTAAATTTTGTTTAGAAATACAATAATAATTCTAATTTAGTAATTATTAATCAAATAATAATATGTGATCGCTAGTCGTTGATTGATGAGAAATTAATGTGTTTCTTCCCTCAGGTTTTTATTGAACAGTACACTAACTTCAAAGTATATTATGCATTAAGGCAGTGGTCCCCAACCTTCATGAATGTGACCCTAAAATATTTAAAAAAATATTTATTGTGTAATATTTTTTGTGAAATTGTCTGTTTTTAAATATTTGCTTTTATTTTTCGAATATTTTGAAACAATAAATTTAGAAATTGTTCATATCATATTAATACATTCAAACCCGAATACTATCTAATAAATGAGCATTTTTTTTGATAATTTTATGTTTTATTCATTGTGACCTTTACATATGTTTTTAAAACATTCTAGTAAAATCCAGCGTTCAATTAATTTATTGTAATATATCAAGAAAATATTGATTACAAATTTATGAAATTAGAAAAATTTAGATTTTAAATGATACCAGTAAGTAATGTAAGTAATGATACCATTTTACGAAACTTAATATTGCATTTTAACCAAAATACTGTGAACAGTACAACGATTTTGAATCGCTTTTTTTTAAACAACAATGACTCGATAGTCGTCTTAAAATCGATTTAGTAAATAAAAAACCGGACATACTTCGCACGTTGGGTGTTCTTCGCACGACGGGTGGGATTTTCTTGATGGGTGTATTGAATTTTAAAGAAACAATAAATCATTTCTTCAATCAAACGATTCTGAACGAAGCAAGTTAATAATACAAAAAATAAATGAGAAAAAAAATGTTAGAAAAATGTCCAAATTTTTTTTTTCACATTTTCAAAATTTTCTTGCGCCAAAATCTTTCTTATATTAATTTCTATCTATGTTTAAATTTTCATAAAATTCGGATCAAAAAATGATGGTTTCCGAGTCGTTTTTGTCAAATTTTGGGTAGTTTTTTTCAAAAAATATAAATTGAAGAATTGAGAAATTCAAAAAATGACCTCTTTAAAGTACAATCTAGAGGCAAATCCGGTTTCAAAAAGTTATATATTATAAAATGATTATCTTTTGCAAAAATTTGATAATATGATGCCAATAAGTTTTATACCAAATTTAAATCATCACGATAGAAATTAAAATTTAAATCGCTGTGGTCGGCAATAATTAATTCATTAATATTAACCTACCGAAGACACATTACACACGCAAAGGTTTTACAATTTGGAGAATTCTTAAAATTCATAACAAAAGTTTTTAAGTAACTTAATATCGTAACTCAGTAACGTCAAGTTTTTATAATTCAATTATCAATTGTTCGATTTAGTAGACACAATATAAATTTATAGTAGGTAATTTATAGTAATTAATACTATATAAATGTAATTAAAATACATCAGTTTTAATTTATTGATACAAAATTATTCATAAAAAATATCTCAATAATTCAGTTAAAAAAAATTAAACATAAAATAAATGATAAAATTACAAATAAGCATTTTCAAAAGACATAAATAAAACATGTTTCGTCAAATAATCATGCAGTTTTTGAAAATGTTATGCAAATTATTTGAAAGATAAAAAAATAAGTTGAACCAATCTAGTTTTATTAATACTCATATAAAAATAGTTTATATAATTATAAGCATTACAAAGAAATACAGATGTTAATAGTAGTTTTTACTTTATACTAATTGATTTCAATATTCTAACGACTAATAACTTTCATGTTTTAACACCGAATCCGCGATACGATTTACAAAGTGTATCGAATTTTCTACATTTAGTAATGGCCGAATAATTATAAATTGTTGTTATTTTTTTCATTCGATATCCATTTAAATAAATATAAGTTTATTTTTTTATTTTATCCATTTTCATAGTAACGTAATAAAATTACATAAAAAACATTTATGAAATCATGAAAATTTATAATATTTAAATACCATTTTAGTCTATTTTCTTTTACTATATTTAAATACATTCAAAATACTTTAATTTACATGAAAATCTAGATCATTTTAATAGAGGGGTCCAAAACAAAAACAATTCTTGTCCAAAAATCTAAATGTTCAGGAACTTGAAAAAACTGTCTATGTGTATTTATATTATTATGTCATTATGTGTACAATGTATATTTCTACACATAATGGGAAATTATGGGTGCAATTGAACATTAAAAGGATAACGTGTTTTCTCGATTTTTGGATAAGTGCTATTTTTTTTTTATTTTTTTTTTTTATCTCCTTAATTATATATATATTTTTTCATTTTGTGCGATTCAGTATTTATCAAAATAATTGTCTAATAATTAAAAATAATCAATTGTAAATTCTTTAAAAATTGTACTTGTCTACATTTTTACTCTTACATGCAAGATGGTAAGTTTAAAAGAAAATTAAATTACTTCAACTAAAACAAATTAATATAAGAAATCATTGCAACATTTAATAGATAAATACAGGCTTGACGTTTTTTTATTACGTTTACGCTTATAAGATATTCTTGGAATCTAGCTACTATTTCATACCTATTCTGAGTTCCATCTGTATTCCAATGAGTAGATTAGCAGTGGAAATCGATAGAAATACTTATCTAATAACTGCTTATTTTTTTAATAGAATGTTTAAATTGTTTGTATTCCTTAAGAAATTGAATAAAATATTTTGATCGGGTTTGGAAATTATGACTTTTTTTTATAGGTTTCCGTTCTATTGTATAACTAGAGTTGTTCGATTATTTTGATTAATCAAGGGCACAATCTGTTTAATCAATATATTTTCCATAAAATATCTGAATTATTATTGTGTTTAATTATTGTAATAAATATTTTCCAGTTCTATTTATTTAGAGCGGCTTTTATGGGCATCTGCAGAGCTGCTTGAAAATCACGTTGTTCTTTAAGTATCACTCGCAGATTCTTCAACCACTTTTCCCGAGATTCGATGCTTTGTGCTTGACACGCGATCTCTTGAAGCGACTCGGGATCTACGGATTGGACGAGAAACGGAACGTTGGACGAGTCGTTCGACAAGTGGCCGATATACTCTTCTTTCAGTACCATATTGTTCATCTACAATAGCGATTGAGAAATAATACATCAGTACTATATAATATACACCTCTTCAGCGTCAACGTCGTTTAAAGTATCAAATAAAAGTTTTTTTTTAAAAAAAACAAAATGATATACCAATGCGATTTTACGCTAATGAAAAGAACAACAAACACATCAACCGGTAAATGTATTTTGTCATCTAATGTAATTTAATCAAAATGATAATCGTAAAATGACTATTCGATATCCAAATCAACCATATATTCAAATGAAATTGTAGAAAAAAATTTAATACAATATGGAAGATAAATATGATAAGAAGTAGATAGCAGAATAAATTCAAACGTTTATATTATTATAATTATAAAACATGTATAAAATTAGCATTATTTATGTTCGAATAGGCACTGTTTGACAGTTCAGTTTTTAATTTTTTGTAAGGGAAAAATGATTGTATAGATTGAAAGGGAATTCAATAGATTAGTGTTGAAAATACAAGGGAAGTGTTCTAGATTCGTAAATAATAATACAGTAATGATACTCGATCTTATTATTTTTATTAATTTTATCTATCATTAAATTCAACGGCTGACCTCCGCACAGTACAACATTTTCTGTTATCAACCCGCTCCCCCTCGCAGCAAGCTTGTATGCAGGGGTGCATTAGAAGTCAAACATGGGGGACAAAATTATTTTGTGCCCCTAGTTCTGTTGATAAAATATATATGTAAACAGAGACAGATTTACACTATTGTCGCCCCTAGGCAACTGTTTTTTTTTTTAACGCCCGAAAAATTTTTTCAACCATTCATGTGTAAGACGTCAATTTTGAAGCGAAATTTTTTTTTTGACTAAATAATCAATTTTTAAGTTCAATAATCGTTCTATTTGTGAAAATAGGATACCAATAACAGTGTCAAAAACGAAAATGTATTATAAAATTGAATAAAAATATTATGAATAAATTTAAAATATTCTTCAAAATTAAAATTAAATATTTAACAATACTGTAGTGCTAAAATAATCGGTATAGGTACTTTACGGTTATTTTTAGTATAAAATGGTGTAAATAGTCAAATATTTAATCTTAATAAACCGAATTTTCCCATTTAGTCACCCCTACATTTCCCAGAGAAAAAATTTAAAAACGACAGTTCTCATTATATTGTTATATTATTATTATTATTATTATTATTTTATACTGTAGGTATACCAACATCAGTAATATTTAATAAAATAACCAACACTTTGGTAAACGTTTTTAAAATAAAAAATATTTTTGGATCATTAAAATTTATGACTACAATTATTACTTTGAAGTGGGTTAAAATATAATTTTAACACGAAATTGCCGCTTCCGAAAATTTTCCAGCCTAGGCAACTGCCTGCTTTGCCTGACGCTAAATCTGCCAATGTATGTAAGTATAAATAACTTTCAAAAAATTTTTATCACTCCACTCGGATAATAACTTTTTGGAAAAAATTATCATCAGATTGTTAAAAAAAAATTATAAATATCATTATCTTCGCCGTATTTTAGACAGATCGACTTCAGACCCGGTTTGAGTTGAGCGAATATAATAAAATTTATAGTTTTTTTGCCCTTTATGCCCCTTTTGACCCCTGCTTAATGCGCCTCTGCCTGTATGGATACATTTTCACTGTACCGAGAACATCACATTATGTTTTATGACAATAATATTTTGACGATGACCCACCATAATTTGAGTTTTATAAACATAATTTGGACCGGTTGATTTTTTCTTCTTGCCGTCGTCCACGGTAAATATCATACTGCGTTCAAACAGAAACACATGTAGATCATTGTACGTGTCCTTACTGCGATTTCTTTTGCCTGGATTCAAGGCACATTTCAACGGCTCGTGCATTAACAGTTTCCCCTGTGCCGTGATATTACCCTGAAACGAGGTCATGGTTTAAAATAATGATAAAGATGGGGAGGGAAGAGGGGATATGACGGATACCCACGTCGAAATCTTGAAGCTGATCGACGACCATCATTTCGTCGATGTTCTTAGTCAACCGTTCCATGACGTCAATGGCCTGCTGTATGTCTTCCAACTGATCCTTAAGGTCAGCTTGCTTCGAGTACTTGAACATTTCCCGCAAAAGCAGCGTGTACGTCATAATTCTGTTCACGGGCCTTATGAGAAAATCGCGCAGTGGATACATATGACACGAATACCTTTGCATTGCCTAGATACGAGAAGATATTAACAAGTTGGTGACAAGACGAAACGTGAGCTAAGATAGATTTCGCATCGCATGAACCCGGTAGTGGATCCTGGTGGATGGTAATGAAAAAAATTCACCCCTCCTTAAAAACAATCCTTGACAACAGCTTTTTACCGGTTCATTCGAGTTTCAAGGACATTTCAAATATTATTGAAAGTCCTAAACGGTTAAGTGATTTAAATAATGCATTTTTGTACATTTTTTAAATAAAAAATATCAAATTAATAATCGTAATAATAGCATGTCAATAATTGTATTTAATAATAATGAAAATAATTAAATATGCACGTAATTTTTACTATAAATATTTTTGTTTTTACTTTTAATTTTAATGTAACAGAAAATAAATAATCATTTTCCCATTTTCGTTATCTTAAAATACTGCTTAATACTTATTTTGAACATGCTACTGTGGTTAATTAAATATTGAGAATACCTATGTAGTGTGGATTATGTGGATCACTATTTATTTTTAGGCGAATGTTCTAGGATCATATTATAATATATAATAATGTATTCAGTATTGTCCAGGCTTTGTCCCCTTCCATTGTTCGTATACTTTATAGTTAATATACAGGGTGTCTCAGTAAGATTAAATTTGTCAAATGCAATAACTTTTGTTCTATTTATAATTTTATAATTTTAGATTCTGAACGAAACGAAGAAGCTAGTGTTTCTACAATAATTTTTATTTTTTTCTTATTTTTGTTTTTTTATTTTTTTTTCTGTGAACACTTTTTCGTATGGATCTCCTTGTCTAAAAGTTTCGAAAAAAAACTTTTTGAAACCGGATTTGCCTCTAATTGGTACTTTAAAGACATTATATTTTTAATTTCTCTATATTTCATTTTTTTTGGGGGAATACCCTAAATTTGACTAAAAGACTCGGAAACCATCATTTTTTGATCCAAACTTTATGAAAATTTAAATATAGACAGACAATAACATATGAAACATTTTGGCACAAGAAAATTTTGAAAATGTGAAAAAAAATATGACATTTTTATAACACTTTATTTTGTAATTACATTTTTTTTACTTTCTTTAAATATTAGATAATAAAAAAAGTGTGTACGAAGCTTCAAATTATACACAATAATAATTATCAGTTTTGAAAAATTAAACTTAAATGTTAAACTATAAATTATTTTGTAACATACAACAATTACAAAAAAACAAAAATTGATTTTCATATATTCACATAACCTAATGAATTCCATAAATATTTTCAATTTAGCCTTTAACTCAGGGTAATTACACCAAAATATTTGCAATAAAATTCTCTACCTAGGTACCAAGATTCAAAAAAATTGGACCAATTTTCTTTTATTTACATTAAAGTGTGTAATTTAGGTAAAACTAACGAATTTCGTCGAAATTCTAACTTCAAACAAGTTTAGAGAAAAAAAGTTGACTTACGATTTTCAAGATGATTTTTAGGTAGATTAAACATATAATATATATATATATTATATGAGTGAGATCATATTAAATTTTCAAGTCTTAATACCAAAAATAAAAAATTGTATTACATAAAAACTAATAAAAAGTGAGAAATTTCCGAAATTTTCAAGATGTTGTACTTAACTCAAAATTGATCAAATCTTTTTGAAATTTTTAAGAAATGTTTTCATGGCTATTTTTAGTAATTGATAAAAATTTCAAGTCCCTAGCTGCGTTATTTTAAAAGTTATGTTAAAAAGCAATTTTCAATTTTGTGGAAATTCCAGTATATGCATATTTTGCAGTTTTTTGTCAACTTTTTGACAGATTTTCTACGTTTTTGAAAAAGTATTGACAAATTGGAAAAATTACCTTGAAAAAAGTATTAACTGTGTGTGATACTGATCGAAACTTTTAGAAAAGTATTTTTATACGAAAACGTGTTTACAGTAAGAGAAAAAAATAAGTAAATAAACAGATTTGTAAAATCATAAGCTTCTTCATTTTGTTCAAAATCTAAAAGTAAAATAAAAATAAAAAACTGAACATACTTCGCTCCACGAATATTTTCGCTCATCGTGTCTGATACTCTTGGTGAGTGTGTTAAAAATTAAGACTATTATTGTTCTTTATATATATTAACTTCCTTAGTTCAGAATCGTCTTACTGAAGAAATGATTTATCCTTTCTTTAAAATTCTACAAACCCATCAAGAATATCTAATCCGAGGAGCGAAGAATATTCGTGGTGCGAAGTATGTCTGCTTTCTTGTCTTTACTTTGCTTTTATCTTTCTCTTTTTGAAAATTAATACTATAGCATTGCGCTACAGAAATATAATATATACTTTTTTTTTTTTTTTGGACCTAAATTTTTCAATTTGAAATTTTATACTGCAGTTTTAGTAAAAATTTAAAATAGCCATTTTGTAAGCCAGATCTTTAGAAAAATATTTGTGCTTGAGTCTCTAATAAAAATTTATTCGTTCATTTTTTATGATTTTTTTGAGTTTGCAAATAATTTAATAATTTTGTCAAATACATCATAATAATAGTAATATTATGATGTCAATTAGTAATTTTTAAGTAATTATTATCATTCATTTAACAATGTTATAAAATGATTAACAAACTTTAAAAAAATCATAGTAAATGAACGGATTTACTTTTGTTAAATATTTAAGAATCAATATTTTCTAAAAATTAAATTCACAAAATGGCTATTTTAAAAATTTCGTATAACTGAAAAAATATTATACATTATTTCTATAGGGTTATACTGCAGTAATAATTAGAAAACAAAAAGGTAAAAATTATTAATGGAACAAAAATTATAACATTTGTCAAATTGTATTGGGACCCCGTATTACGTTATTCCAGTATACACAATGGTATCTATTATATATATTGTACATTGTTTCTATACCATTATTTACCATTATGGACAATGAAGAATGTCTTTGTAAAATATAAAATGAAATATACGCATATTTTAAAAGTTTTAATGATATCTCTAAACTGGCAGTAATATTTAATAGAAATTTCGAAATCAAATAGTTAAACACAACATTTGCCACATTTGTTGTTTGCAACACAATAGTTAGTGATATTTTTATTTATTTTGTATTTGTGAATATCGTATATACCTCAAAAAATGAACTGTATTCTTTCATAAAAATATCGAAGACTTTATTTTTCTGACAGTAGACTGTGTACATAAAAAAAAAATGAGACTTGTTGTTCTTGAAAATATTGCAGATTTTGAGGGGTTGGCCTGAACAACCTTCGATCTCCTTCAAGAGCACACTGCACAAAACAATAAAAACAATTACGGATGTACGAAAGTCATTAGTAAAAAAAACCTAGTCAACATGACATAATATAATATGTTTATTAAAACTAGTGATGAGCAAAACAATACAAAGAACGAAGACTGCCCCAATTTTGTTTAATTTCTTGCTCTTGAAACTCAATCTTGGTCTTGGTCTTGTACCTTAATTTTTGGTCTAACTACAAAACTCTTAAAGTATAATAATAGTTTGATTTCACAAAATTGATAAAAAATAATAATAATAATTACCTGTTAAAGCGTAAAGAGCTAGAATTTTAGAGAATTTTCTTAAGATTTTAGAGATTACTTTACAAGTAATATGTATATGTATTATGGTACTTTTTTTCGGTCCTATTGATTAACGTTTAGCATTAGACCTAAAATTCCGGCTTTCTAGATCAAACTTGTGTACAGCGAAAAATTGGTCTGACAACAGTTGGTCCAGTAACAATAATTATGTCCAGCGACAATTCATCTGGTTCGAATTCAATACAGTGACAATTATTAGTCTGATAAAAATAATTTAAAAAACAAGCTTATTTATTTGTTGAATAAAATAAATTGTTCCTTGTCTATGAAACATAAATTGTATAAGGATTTTTAAAAAGTATTAAAATATATACAAAATAATTGTAGAAAATAAAAAAAAATAATAATTATGTAATTATAATTAAAATTAGGTATATATTTATTGCTAGAACTTGGATATTTATGACTTAACATATTTTTAAACATAGGTTGTCAAAATTATACTCAAAAATAACAAAAATTTGATTCATGAAGTCTAGATATCAAATATATATACTTGTTTTGTATATATTTGTATATTTGACACTTTTTTTGCATATATTTGCATGTAATGATTATTTTTATATTTTAAATAGCATATTTGTAAATATTACAACAAATAATTAATATCATTGCAGTGTCATGTTTTCGAAGCAAAAGACTTACAAAATTATATAAAGCATAAGAGAAAATTCTGCATTAAAAATTATGTCCAAATTGTTTAAGATATTAGACATTCAAACAGGCTCGCTTAATGGACAAAAACCAACGATATCGTTTATTTTAAATATGCAACTTAAACTTGGTAGTCGTGAAGCGATCATTTTTAATTTACAAAACATTTTATAGGATCGTCAAAGGTGTTTTAAATATGAAAAAAATGCAGAATAATTCAATCTAATCTAATTATTAAATTTTCTTTTTAAAACACTTATCAAATTTTTTAAATAATTGACTATGTGTAATTTTATTATTATTATTATTTTTTATTTTTTTTGGATCGCATTATGTAAAGAAAGATGATAAACTTTATTTTTAGTATTTATTCAAATGTAATTTTTCAATAAAAAGTTAATATATATTTATTATTTTGGATTGACTCTTTGTGGAGCAAAGAAACTAGTGTTTTTAAAATAATGCTTATTATTGTTATTATTTATTTATTTATTTTTATTTTGTAAACACTTTTTTTATCTACAAATACTTGTCCAAAAATTTTCGACTAGCAACTTTTTGAATCAGAATTTTCCTCTCAATGGTACTTTTAATTGAGATTATTTCAAAACTTGGGAAAAACTACTCGAAATTTGACAAAGACGCATTTAAAACTATTTTTTTAAATTCAAACTTTATCAAAATTTAAATATAAATATGAGTAATAATTTTTGCAAAAAAATTTTAAAAGTGTAAAAATATTTTTTTTTTTCATTTCATTTTCTAACACTTTTTTTTTATTAAACATTTTTTTTTTTTTCAGATAATAGTGGAATATAAAAAGTTGTGTAAAAACTTCTTTTATTGTAATAACAAACTTTATCTTTTTTAAGTGAAATTGTCTTGTTTAAACTAAAGCTCCCATTAGAATCGTTTTACTGAAGAATTGATTAATTGTGTCTTTAGAATTCAACACTCCCACCAAAAGCTACCCACCTGAGGAATGAAAAATATCCGTGGGGTGAAGCATGTCCGGATTTTTTTCTAAAGTTGAGAAAAATAAGAATATTTAATGAATTTCAAAGAATATTATTGCCTATTTAAATATTTTGAAATGCATATTTCAATGAAAAATTAACATTAGAGTTACGAAATGAAGGGGCTAGTGTTTTTTTTTTTTTCGTTTTCTTTTTGTATTTTTTCGATTATCTCAATGAGGTGGTTAGTTTCTCCTTACACGCAATTTAAATTTGTAATAACTATATATATATATATGTACACGTATTTTTTTATATATAAAATTTGGGTTACTATATAAATATACTTTAATAATTTTTATAAGTCTTATACAATTTATGTTTCATTGACAAGGTATAAAATATTTTATTCGTCGAATTAATATACTTATTTTTGAAATTTATTTTTACCGAACCAATCACCAGATTAAATTTGTACCAGATCAATATTGTCGCTGGACCAAATGAAGTGTCACGATCCGCTCATACGTCAAAATATAAGGCTTAGACACATCTATATAGCTGTACTAAGTTAATACTGTAAATTAGAATAATTTTATAATAATATGACTACTGTTAACTTTTTATGCCATTCGTAGATCTGCTGAATATTGCAAAAGATTATATTTTGTACGTCGGGCCTCATCAAGTTCTCTGGCACCGGTGGCATTTCACCCTTTTCTGTAACACCGGTATTCCGTATCGTCTCTATGTAATCACTGACCACCAAGGACAAACCGTGAACGTAATCTCTCTCGGTTTTCACCAGTTCATCCATAACGTAACTACGTTTCTCTAATGCCACTTCTCGATCATTTCTGTCGTTCTTCGGTTCCAGACCGCAACCCCAACAGAAAGTTTCGTTGTATTCCTAAAATCCACGTAAACATATACATATATTAAAACAGTTATCACAAGAAAGTGTAAATTGCACATCATTTCTCCTACGACAATCTATAAACCACTCACTCACTCAAAAAAAAAAAAAAAAGCCGGACATACTTCGCACGATGGGTGTTCTTCACACGACGAGTGGGATTCTCTTGACGGGTGTATTGAATTTTAAAGAAACGATAAATCATTTCTTCAATAAAACGATTCTGAACGAAGCAAGTTAATAATATAAAAAATAAATGAGAAAAAAAATGTTAGAAAAATGTTCAAAATTTTTTTTCACATTTTCAAAATTTTCTTGCGTTGAAATCTTTATTATATGATTTTCTATCTATGCTTAAATTTTCATATAGTTCGGATCAAAAAATGATGGTTTCCAAGTCGTTTTTGTCAAATTTTGGGTAGTTTTTTCCAAAAAAAACATCGAAGAATTAAGAAATTCAAAAAATGACCTCTTTAAAGTACAATTTAGAGACAAATCCGGTTTCAAAAAGTTATTGATCGAAACTTTTGGACAAGTATTTCTATACGAAAAGTTGTACACAGAAAAAAAAAATAAAAAAAATAAATATCATTGTAAAAACACTAGCATCTTCACTTCGTTCAGAATCTAAAACTAGGTGCAGTTTACAAGTGTAATTTTGTTTTCACCTGTACCCTGGGCGCAGTTTACAATCGCCCGTCTGTGGTTAAGGCAATGAAAAAAACCAAACGCGTGGCATTACCTGTAAGTACCCGGCCATACTTATAATATGCCAAAATGACCATCGGAGTACTGTGTGATCCGTGTACGTGAGAGAAACGTCATTGTAGATGATTTTGAACGGATTCGTTTGCACCATTGTAGTTATCGAGTCAACCTGGACGATTAAAAGTTTTAAATGTTTAAATTTTTATAAAAATTTGGATTGAAAAAAGTTAGTTTCCGAAACAATTTTTTTTTTCAAATTTTTGAGTAGTTTTTCTCAAATAAAAAAAAAAAAAAAAACAATTGTGAATTTCGAAAAACAACCTCTCTAAAGTACCATCTAGAGAGGTAAATCAAGTTTCAAAAAGTTACTGTTCGAAACTTTTGGACGAGTATTTCCATACGAAAAAAAAAAGGTTAACTAAAAAAATTGAATAAAAATAAAGATTATCGTAAAAACACTAGCTTCTTCGCTTCGCTGAGAAACTAAAATGTCATAATATTCGGGAAAACACTCAAATATTTTAATATAATTTAATATAATTTTCTACGGAAAAGGATCGGGAGCTATTTGAAACTTTGAAACGGGAAGGAATCGTTGTCCAAAATTTATGTACATGAAATACCACTCTGTTTTGTTGGGAAGGAATCGGGATGATTATGTTATTATTGATTATTAATTATATTAGTTATGATAATTATGTCCGGACGACCCCACATTGTCTTAAGTATCTATTTTAGAATCAGTGTACTCATCATACACAACCGACGCACCTTTTTCGGGTCAACGTTTGCAGTGGAATAATTTGTTAATCCGCGATCCCGAATGATGGGTTTTGAGAAAACTTTCTCTGTCGTCTTAGTCGCCTCTCCGCCAACGTGTAATGGTAAATTTTTACATTTGGTCGATGGCAAGAAGCATGTCCATACAGACGCGAAAGATACGCCTGTAAAAAAAAAAAGATATCTTAAATTGCAATACGTTCAATGTGCATAATATGGTACAGACTGGACAAAACGTTCAAAAAATGTTATTAAATTTTTTTAATAAATATGGAACTTGGGAAATATCATCGATTTTATAGTAAAATTTTAAATGCGTTATAATATTATGAGTTTGAAATATTCTTATTAACGTTTGTTTTATTCTTATAGTTTTGTTGTATTTTCAATCATAATAGTTTTAAAAATTGGAAGGATACGAAGTGTCATAGTCTATTTTTATTTTCTTTAACCATAATTATTAAAAAAAAAAATTATAATAATAAATCTCATTTTTGTCATAATTTCAATCAAATGTCAATACTTTAATTCAATCTGATAAAAATTACAGAAAACGCTTTGCATCCTTGCCTGGAAAAATGGGTTCAACACGATTGCGGACGTTAGAGATGTAGAAATAGGTTCACAATTTTACCCCCCAAAAATGACACGATTGCGGACGATTTTCAATGCAACGTTGCCAAGCTTATAAAATTACGAGCACACAAATTACTCGTATTATAAGCAAAGATAAATGATATACGATCAAACTTCAAAGTTGTATAATATTTAAAACTATGTATTGAAAATTGTTCGTTATAAAATAATTAAGTCTCTATTATGCTATAAATGATTATTATTATTTTTTCCCTTCAAAAAACGATTTCCTACAACTTTTAAGTATTGTAAAATATTTTTATTTCATCAAAATACCTAGTTGTAGAATTACATTAATATTACACGGCCTCGGTTGTTCGTGTCAGGTTATGAGACAACAACAAAAAAATTGGGTAATGTATATTTTTTTTAAATACTGTACCGGCGAGACTGCAGTAAATTTGAGGAGAGTAATCGCCATTGTAACAGTACACCAACAATTGTCCGAGAAGGCCGGAAATACAAGATCCGCTTAACATTCCGGCCATAGCGCATCCCGTGGCCATCTGATAGTGTTTCTTATCTCTTATTACGGCAAACAAGTAGCCGAAGTACACTATTTCGCATTTTAACATCGCCAAGCCGGCCTCAGATACCTGATAAATGTGTAATACGTGATATTAATTGTGTGTGTGAGAATAGATAACAAAAATAAACGTAATCTAGACAAGATAAATAAAATTTTTTGTTCATAAATCTAGATATAGGTAAAGATTATCACACATTTTTTTCTAGGTTAATGAATTCAGTGCTTGAGTTGGAAAAAAATTAGAAGAGTGAAGTAGATGTCTAAAAAAAAAATAGCGTCCCCGAAAATTGGAATGTTTCATATACCCGTGGGGTGATTTTTGAAAAATTAGTTGGGGCATGCTAAATTATTTATGAAATAGAAGGGTTACTCCGTCCCCCTGCGTCCTACCCCAATTTAAGCACTGAATGAATTATGATGATTGAAAAGAAACATTTTTTTTTTTTTTTTTTTTTTTATGTATCAACACTAGAATTATTATTGAATTTTGTTTTTTGTAAAAATTTGAATTAGACATAGGTATACATTTGGAATAATATGGTACTTATGTGCCTATATCGCTATATTTTAAACTGTATAGTATATTATAATAAAATGTACAATTTATACAAAATATTTTACCATTGAAGTAAGATAAGTAAGTAAGATCACATTTAAAAAGATAATATCTGTATTAACCGTAGACATTTAAACAGGTTTACCTATATTATATGTTTATATGTCTTTGGTATTAACTATTTATTTAAGTACAATGGAATCTCGATAACTCAAATTGGCTGATAACAAAAAAAAAATTCGTGTTATCGAAAATTTGAGTTATGGAAAATATATTATTAGTACACTGAAATGCAAGGGACAAAGAATTTTTTCGAGTTTTTAAAAATTCGACTTATAATCGTTCCATTATACCAATTTTTTTTTTTTTTTTACGTATTATTATAAGTAGAATATGATTATTGATAATAATTGTGTATTATAATTATTTATAATCAGGGCTCGAATGTCGAAAGTTGTAGCACTAAAAAGTTTCCTGAGATATGCACTTAAAAACTCCAAAAAATGTTCTATAAATAACACAAAAAAATCAAAAGAAAAAAAAAAAATGCGTTTGTTAGAACTTTTGAGCCCTGTTCATATAATATTTCATTTACTGAACGAAACAATTTGGACCTAATAATTTCTCATCTACTACTACAGTCTTAATACTATCTTATCATAATAACTTACGTTTCAAATAACGTATGTAACCTACTTCATACCTTAAGAACGATAATGGACGACGAATCGATCAGACATACGTACGCCAACATGCCCATCAACCCGCTGAACAACATGACGAGCTTGTAACTTACATAATCGGCAACCACCACTGCTATAAACGAGCCGAGCACCCCGCAGTTTATCCTGATCGGTGTCAATTCATTGGACACCTGTGTTATTAACAATGATCACTTTCGAATTTCTTTGAAAACTTTATTCCAAATTTCACGTGCAATACGTATTTGAAGATATTTTATGTCTTATAGGTACTTGTTGTTTACACCCACAAGAAAAATGCTAAAATAATTGCGTGGAAACCTATCAATCAAAAAAGGTAATACAATAAATTTTTGTAACTCTTGTCTTATTTATTTATTATTATTAGATCTGTTAGTTCGTTATTAGATTTGTTGTACCAAAATATTTCAGCCACGTTTTCTAGAATTTTTTTTTTGAATTTAGATACAAGAACCCTATTATTTAATTAAAAATAATAATCTTAAATTTATGATGATATCATTATACTGTTTACTGTTAACACATTACACGTCACTGACATTTAAAATAAAATATTTTTTTTTACTAATTTAGTTGAATTTTTTCTAAATCATAGTAATATTGGATTAAATGTCTACATTATGATCTTTTTAGACTACGTGAGCTGTGGAAGGTTTCCAGGGAGCATGAGAAAGGATAGTAATTTTTCGAGTAAAACTCATTGTATTTAAGGGAAGCAGTGGTACCAGCGCTAGGCTGGTGGTAAATATGTCATAAAAGCCAATAATAATTGGATAAATTTAGTGTTTGAAATATACCATTAACAGATCCCTGTAAAAATACATTTTTTAACGCCTCTGGAGTAGAGTGAACCGGTAAAGAACGAAAATATTACATTAGTTTCTTCTCGAAATCTTCTCTTTCTACTCAAAATTTGAAAACAAAATATATATTATAACACATATTCAAATGCTTAATTAAATACCAAATAACGTACGTTATTTCCTGCCCAGTGATAAAACCAAATGATTTGTCTGTGCTTAGTAGAAATTGTAACTTTACATACATATTATTATTATGGCTACTGCCTTCTAGGGCCAAAAAAATATGGACATTACTCAGTATATTTAGGACGTACAAACATTTTATTAATATTTTATTATATATAAATAAGTTCCATTGAATTTGTTTTAAATTACATCAAGCATTGACATTTATATTGATCATATCACTTCAAACCAAAAAAAAAATCGAGCTAATGCTCTGAAAACAAATTTTTTTCAATTAATATGCGATTTCCGTTCTTATTACATACATCCATTAAATTCTCATCCAAGATATGATATTTTTGATATTCCACTGCTCCAAAATGGTAAAATAAATGACATTTGATTCTAATGAAATTTTTCATTAATTCATTCTAATAAACTTTTATCTAGACCTTCCCCAATTCCCATTCGGCGTTGAGGAAAACTCATCTATTTTTAGCCCTGTTCCCGTGAACCACCTTGTGTACAGCAATGCAGTCCCGAGGGTAGGGTAACCGGGGCACTTGCCTAGGGCCTCGCGTACATTCTATAATATTTGTAGGAGAAAAAATCTTTCCAGCCATTTTACTTATATTTTAAATAGATTACAAATAAAATCAATGTTTACAAATGAAATAACGTTTGTACACAACTGGCTATAAATATGGGCATTAGGCAAAAATATTATTATAATTATTTTGAATTACTTATATAAATATTTTTAAAAGGTTATTAAGAGTTGAGTGCGTTCAAAATGGGTAGGTGGTACTCGAATAAAAAAAGACTGAAAACCGTTAGTATACCATTAAACTTCAATGTAATATTGTAAACTCAGGTAAACTCGAATCATAATAATGCCCAGGGCCTCGCAAAACCTAGGGCCGGCACTGTGTGTACACCGTTTTCTCACCTGGTCCAGCGTGGCGTTGACTTGCGGTCCGGTCAGATATGCCGTCAGAAACGAATCTATCGGCCGAAATTCAATCGAAAAAGTGAAAACCGTCACCATGATCGTTATGCGTTTCCATTGTTCCATGTCGCGGTCGCTGGTAATTTATTACGTTTCACGGGTTGAATGCGCCCCAATTATTGAGCCTACTTATTATTAATCCGACTAAAATTTTATGACAATCACCATTATGAATTATTTCACAGATTGGTTTACCGAGATGACGGCGGCTATAATGGCGTCGCTTAGCGGAGCGAGCAATACGAGCACACTACACACTAACACTTGTGACTAAGTGTCTTTTCGTCGGCGCAACAAGTCCTGCTATAAAAACCGATCGTTATGCAATAAAAATTTGAAATTTTTCTCTTTTTTATCTATTCTGAATAGCAGATTGCATTTTCTTTTGTCCGAGTTATTCAAACACAGAACGAATAAATTAATAAAAAAAAAAAAAAAAGTTTTAAAATGTAATTTGAACGGGCCAATAGGTGAATAAAATGCGTGTGTACCGTTGTCGCCGTATGAGATAAGAGCGACGGCTGGCGTAAGTATAATATTATGACGACACAAATGACATAATCTTGACTTGTTCACACGAAAATCATCTCAATAATATCCTGTCGCACTGAAACTAAGAGGCGCCGGAACAAATTTTTTTGCCGTGGGGGCAAAATATTTCAAGCTTTTTTCTAGAGGGCATAGGTGCAAAAATATGGGTGTTTATATTTGGTACTGTCCGAATTGCGGTCGCAATAAACGAATGCGGTCAACAATAATTAAAATCTAGCTGGCCAGAGCATAGACAGCTTAAATTCTAAATTTAAAACTGAGAACCGATCGCCTCATCCCGACATTCATGAATTTTTAGAGTGTGTAAAAAATATTCAAATTAATACATATTCAAAAATCAATTCAGCCGATCTAGAGTGCAATTAAACCATTGAGAGTATTAATCAAAACTTTATTAAAAAAAAATCAAACAATATTTAAATAATGAAATTGACTCTCTGACATTTGTG
>JAIPRM010002024.1:0-33075 GCA_025469315.1 Stegophylla sp. TES_Ste_2020 | reverse complement strand
ATGTCAAAAATTTTTTTTTTTCAATCTTTCTTATATGATTTTCTATATATGTTTAAATTTTCATAAAATTTGGATCAAAAAATTTTGGTTTCCGAGTCGTTTTTGTCAAATTTTGGATAGTTTTTTCCAAAAAAAAATTGAAGAATTGAGAAATTCAAAAAATTTTGTCTTTAAAGTACAATCTAGAGGCCAATTCGGTTTCAAAAAGTTATTGATCGAAACTTTTGGACAAGTATTTCCATATGAAAAGTTGTACACAGAAAAAAAATAATAAATAAACATCATTGTAAAAACACTAGCTTCTTCACTTCGTTCAGAATCTAAAAATTTTAAACTTTTCAAGCAATACATTATTGAATGATTGTTTAACGGGGACGATTTTAAATGTATTTTTTAACATCAAGACAAATTTATTTATTCAAATATGCCATTAATAAAACGCGTGACGTTGAAATAAGCTTCAGCCAGTAGAAATTAATATTTAATACTATACATTGCAAACGCCAATTATTTTCAGTAATTTAAAAATGCATATAACGTAGTCACGTGTAACTAACTTATTATTTCTACCGTGAGTGTGATATGTAAATATAATAATAAAGAAACAAATTTAACATTTTTGTAGTCGAATATAATACCTATGATTCTATAATTTTATGATTTTCATCATAATGTATATTTTATTTGTTATTCAATAATCACTAATTAATACATTAATTGACAAAATATTTATTTTTACTCATGTTTTTATAATTTTAAAGCACATATTTTTGTATAAAAAATATACATAAATTTATATAATATATTATATTAATGCAAATTTCATCATTTTTATCAGCATACAATTCCTAGCCGTTGTGGTTAGTGATGGCCGTAGTTGTGGCCGTATTTGTTTCCACCATGAGGTTTATTGTGTCCACCGTGGTTGTAGTTGTGGCCACCGCCATGGTTGTTGTGACCACCGCCTTGGTTGTAGTGGCCACCGCCATGGTTGTTGTGACCACCGCCATGGTTGTTGTGGCCACCGCCACCGTGGTTATTGTATCCGTTCCCGTGTTGTTTTGCGGGTTGAGGATCGCAAGACACCAGTTGAATGACCAGGAGGGTAGCCAGACACATGGCCAATATCTATGAAACGATTGAAAAATAAAACTATTTGTGTTATGTTACGCAGGGGTTATCTTGGGTATTTTGATAGATATTTTGATTTTTTTTTATTATTCGATATTTTGATATATTATGCACTGTATAATTTGAATTAAAATTAATAATACGATACGTATTATACGAATTGTAATAGAATTGTTTTATATTATTGGTATCAAATTTTTTTTTTAAATACATCATTAATTCACCAATAGCAAAACATTATTCAGTTTTTAGTTGTATATAGTTAAAAAGGAGTTTTTTTTTTTTTAACTATATACAAGTGTTATCAATATGTATTTTTTTATTGTTTTAACATTAAACAATTTCAAATTGTTTTAACATGTATACTGTTATATGTAATATATACAGTGTTAAAATTCTGAAAATTTAAGCTGCTTTTCGGTTTTATACAGGTATAATACGAGTATAAAATACCGTACATTTACAACTCTACATATTATACACGAAAATAATAATTTATTGATAAATTGTTAAAGTCATTAATAAGAAAATAATATTCTCATACTTTATAGATCAAATTTAAATCTTCGTTTATGTTATACTTGTAGTTACATATAGTGATTAACTTATTTGTTATCCCTCTGAACATAGTAATTTAAGCAAATTCGTGTTTGTATCTTATTAGCTGATGGATATTAAAAAAAAAAAAAATTGTCGAAAAAAAGTTGACAGGGGGCCCGTGCCCCTGTGCCCCTCTCCTGAATCCACCCTTGATGTAACGTATGAGAAAAAGAAGCCCTTAAAATAACATAGACTATAAAGCGCAGCAACCTAGTAACCTTACAAAGTCATTAAAAACATTAAATACTGAAAGCGATTTTTAATTTATAACATATTGCGAACTAATTAATCACCGAGTAAAATTTGAAAATATTAAGTTTGGTATAAATATTAAAGTACAAAATTAATTTTAGGTATGTATGAATCACATAAAATTATTGTATACATGAATTAAAAAAAATAAATATCAACATTTTAAAAAGGGTAAAAAATTTCTAAAAAATGAACCGAAAACTAAACTCTGATGGAATTAATGCTGTGATTATAAAATTCAGTACAAAATCATGCTCCCAAATCAACTAAATGAAAAATTGATTTTTTGAACTTTTTAAATTTTGTCATAACACTTATATTATAATATTAAATAATATATTTTAAATTTCTCACAGGGTATTCCACGAAGATTTTAGCTATTGATATTAAATATATTATGTACATAATAATATATTTTTATTTAATAGTAATTAACATTTTTGTAGAGCAACAAAAGATTAAATAAGTCTCATTAAAAAATGATGTGAGACAAAACCAAAACATTAAATTATAAAAAATGGTGTTAAATATAGGTAATACACAATTTTTCTTGAAACTAAAATTATTAAAAATCATGAGATTAATAAAAATAAAACGTTTTAAAGTTAATATGTCCACAAAAAAAAATTCTATATAAATGGCTACATTCACATTTTTCAGATATAATAGAATACAAAATAATTTTTAAATTTTTTCTACAAAAACATTAAATCAATTAAAATATGAAATATTTGTAGTCCCTGTGAGTTTGAAATAAAAAACAGAATATCATAACCTCGGGAATATCATAATGAGTAAATCCTCGCGGGACACTGTATTATACAATATAATACGATTTAGTTCAACTGTACGGTATAAAACGAATTAGTGAATAATATTACATATTATATTTTATACTGTTTTATAATGTCAAAAAATTAAACTAGGGATGGGTTGAACATTAATTTTTTCGAACTCGAACTGCCATTTTTTCTCGAACCGTTCGAGCTTGAATCTGAATTTTATTCGAACTATTTTCGAACTTTCGAAATTTTTCGAACTATAAAAAAATTAAATCGTTTGAGAATTCATCCATAATTAATTTGAAAAGGGAAAATATAATAGTAGTAAAATTTCAAGTTAATGTTTAAAAGTTATATGTTTTAATACTTTTAAGTTTCAATTGTTAAACTTTTAAATCAATATTTTAAAAACAAATAAAAGCAAAAATTTCAGAAAAAAAAAATCTGACGATGAAGCTGTTCGAACATTCTAACAAAATATACTTAACTCGAACTATTCGAACTGTTCGATATGTTTGAGTTCGAATTTCTTAAAGTTCAAGGATTCGAAAAGTTTGAGAACCCATCCCTAAATTAAACCGATTAGGTACATTATAATTTTCATGCTATAATATTATAGCCACGAAAAAAATCGCCACACTATTAATATTATTTCATTCGTTGCCGAGCCCTATTTTTTAGTTGTTATTGAAGTTTGTTCTTAAATAAATTTTTTATCTTGGACCCTCGAGGTGTACAACCGCTAAGCAATGATCCTTCCAGTCGTGTATCCCTGAATAAAAAATGTACTTTACTAATTTGATAATTTATTAAAAAGGCGTTTTTTCCAATAGTTTAACGCGGTGTTTGCAGGATTATTAAATTTAACGCACACACGGACCGTAAAAATACGGTTTAGTTAAATTTTTTCTCTAAAAGAAAAGTGATTTGATATTTCGGTGTCGGATGTTATTAAATAAAAAAAAGCAACTCACCACTGTGCAGGATTTCATGATTCTGAAGATTTTGCGAATTCGTCTTGTCTCAAAAAAACGTGTGTTCGGTATTCACTGAACACTGATTCGGTTTTGCGTTTTTTACCCGTTTATATATAGGGTCCGCGCACGGCTGGTTCAGCCAATGTGTGTATCGTAAACAAACGATTATTTCGATTACTTCCAGATCATTGACCTTCGGGCATTCAGACATAAGCTGCCGCGTATTATCCAAGGTTCGGAGAAATAACAGAAACCAGTCCTCAGTATATTATAATCATTTTTCCACGTGTGTAAAACCCGACGGATATTCTCGTTGGATATTCCGTCGTGCGAATAAAAAAAATTAAATTATCATAAGTCGCACACAATATTTTAATCGTATGATGTTGGAAATTGGCAATTTTATTATTGTTGTTGTTGTTGTCTATGCGACACTTATTATTTGTTTATATTATAATATTTTATTTATTTTATTGTTTGCTTATGACGATTATGAAGCAGAATAACAGTTTTTGAATAAAATGCTGTTGTACATACCATTGATTAATAAAATTGCATCATTATTCCACGAGTACATGGACTGTTTACAACAAAAAAAAAAATACCAAGAGACTAGAAACTAGATTGCTATAGATCAGCGTTTCCCAAACTTTTTTTCAGCCCTTTTCGATTAAATAAAAATGATCCCTTAGTAAAAATTAAAATTAAAAACAATAATAATACCAGTTGTTTGACCAACGCGATCAGTATGTTTCTAATCTCATTTCTCTTTAACAATAATTATTTTGATACTGTATTAATTATTATCAACAGTATTTTCCATGTAATACGAATATTACAACTGTTCTTTTGTTTTTACAATCAGGCACTTTGTGTATTTTCAATTTACTTTCGCGGACCCCCTTCGGTATATACGTGCGGACCTCCAGGTGTCCGCGGACCACAATTTGGGAAACACTGCTATTGATAATTTTGAATTGAACGCCTTCAGTTCAAATCACTCTACACTGCACTGTGACAAAACAGATCAGTGCTTGAACCACTAAAACACATACCATAATATTATATTTTCTCTCATAACACACTACTGTTGTCAAATGTGACACTAGAAATTTGTAACCTCTAAAAATATACTTCCATATACACGTCTGACTAACAAATACCATACTTTAAGAAGTACATAAATATACTGATAATTAATTCATAGCATATTAAATATAAATTAAAATGTATTAATCCCAAATTTTTTATTTTTGATTCTGAATAGAGTAAAGAAACTAGTGGTTTAACAATGATTTGTATTTTTATATTTTATTACTATCTTTTTATACAAACGATTTTTTTGGTCGAACGTTACGGTATAGCACACGGAGTTGGTAAACTGAGTCCCAAAACTACGTAATTAGGTAAACTGAGTCCCGGTTTTAAAAAGGTGTTAGGTAAACTGAGTCCCATAAGTTAATAGTAAGAGCTTTTATTATCAATTGAAGTTTTAATTGATGTTTAATAGAGGTTATACAGCCTATAAGCGTTACCCAGGAAACATCACGAGGAGGTTGGCTGTATAGTTTCCCAAAAATAGTTTGTTTGGCTAACTTTACAAACTGTTTGTTTTTAATTTTTTATTTTTTTTTTCGTACTATTTTAAGCATAATAGCTACTAATAAAACTGCTTATAAAATTAGTTTTGTCTTATATCTATTATTTAAACTATTATATATTATGTATTAAGATATTATGTAATGTTAGACAGATAAAAATTTATGACACACATTTTTTATAAATTCTAACCGTGAGATGGTTTGATTTTGATGTTTGAATTTTCCAAAGATCAAAAATAATTTGGTTGAAAGCAGCAGATAAAAAAAGTATAAATATTTGGGACTCAGTTTACCGGGTAGATTAAAATCAGTGGGACTCAATTTACCGATTGACGAATTTGACCTGATGGCTCGGAACTCAATTTACCTAGCCCCGTAGCACAAGTGTTTCGGTAAAGAATTAAGTTCACATATATCTACTTAAGAAAAATGATTTTTTCGGTGTTTTCCATAATTTTGCTTAGTATAAGGAAAAACAAACGACAAATTGTGTAAGTACGGTGAAGTATGTCGTAAATTAAATTGAATCGATTATAGCGGTTAAATCGTAACTCCAAAACATATAGTAAAAAAAAGTGTGATGAAAGTGAAGTGAAAACATTTTCAAACAAATCACACCACTTTTGAGTTAGCTATATAATTTTGGAAACATATCGTTTTTAGTATTTGTTTTTTTTTTCTTTGAAAATTTTGAAGTTTTGACATTATGAGCTGAAAATTTAATACAACCTTACTCATATAGTCTTACAACATTTATCAAATGACCATGGAAAAATCTTAAAAATCGTCATTCATAATAAGTGTTTAAATATATAACCTATATAACATTTATAATTTTAAATAAAATAACGTTAATCCGGTAGAAATATAATTATATTAAAATCATGGTTATCTACATCTAGATAACCGAAATCAAAATCGAAAATATATGTAACGTATTTTTATATCTGTGGTAAAATTTTCTTAAAAAGTGGCTCAATGAATATATTTTTTTTTTTTAATTGTTCAAAGTTTACGGCCTAAATGAATCCAAAATAATATCAAATTTCTACTATTCAAAATAAAAAAAAAATAAAATTCTTCTGTTATTATTTAGTGGCATATTCGATTCATAATTTTTAGGGTTTAAATTATTATCCAAGTTACTATATCATCCATATTATTTGTTTTACAGTATTTTTAAATTATTCGCAAACTTAAAAACATCGTAGAAAATTAACCTATTAACTTTTATTAGAGATTAAGCAGTTTAAGAAGCTAGTGTTTTGACATTGATGTTTATTTTTTTTTTCTGTATACAACTTTTCATATGGGAATACTTGTCCAAAAGTTTCAATCAGTAACTTTTTGAAACCGGATTTGCCTCTAGATGGTACTTTAGAGAGATCATTTTTTGAATTTCTCAATTCTACAATTCTTTTTTTTTGGAAAAAACTACCCAAAATTTAACAAAAACGACTCGGAAACCATCATTTTTTTTGATCCGAACTATATGAAATTTTAGACATGGAAAGAAAATCATATAAGAAAGATTTTGGCGCACGAATATTTTGAAAATGTAAAAAAAAAATTTTGGACATTTTTCTAACATTTTTTTTTGTATGTTATTAACTTCCTTCGTTCAGAATCGTTTTATTGAAGAAATGATTTATCGTTTCTTTAAAATTAAATACACCCATCAAGAGAATCCCACCCATCGTGCGAAGTATGTCCGGATTTTTTATTATAATTAAAAGCTTTTAAAGACTTTTTTTAATAATAAAATTGAAAAGTCTGTATACATTGGTATTTATTTTAATATAAAAGAAACACCTATAGGTTTGCATGGTTTGCTTCGGATTCGAAAAAAAGAATAAATCATTTTTTCGATAAAACAATTCTGAGCGGAGGTTCAGTTACTTATACGGAACAAATTATTGTGTGATTTATGTTGCGTGAGTGTTTTTATAATAATCTAATATCATAATAATATTATACGTGTTCACTGTGTATTTATTTCATTGTTCATGAGAATACCGAGAATAAGCAATTTCGCCGTAGGATTATATAAGGATTAGACGTTGGGATCTATATGCGATTTTTTCCGCCAGGTTTTAACACTGTTCGTTGTGAAATCAGACACGAAATATTGTTTCCAGCATTTATTCGTGACTTGTACGAATGCGTGATCGCGTACGCCTGCCGTACAAGGATCGTTATCTTCCACGAAAACAGTTCGCAGTCATCAAACTATACAGATACAACGGTGGGGTCGCGGGTTGCGGTGTACACACGAATGTTCATTTACTACGCACACACGTGCACAGTGGTATTTAAATCGAATTTAAATTGCCTACGCATTGTCTCTCAATAAATAGCCGCTAAAACGCTTGACTCCCAATCCTTATCTTTTTACTCAAATTAGCTTCCTGAATAACACCTTCGTACCGTTGTTATTTTCGGAAAAGTGCATGAACTTTGCGCAGAGCTTAATGATGATTAAATTGTCAATTTCTATACAAAATATTTATTTTTTTATACATACCTTAAGCTACATAATAATTAATAGCGATGGACTTCTAAGATTGCGATTTTGACAGAATTAAAAATTTACTCGTATACATATACCTCAAATCCTAACAGCACAATTCTCTGTGATCACACTTCACATTTTGTGTAGGGATTAACTAAAAAATAACAAATCAATTATAACCTTATATTGTATGATATTCCACATTAAAAAAACAATAAAATTTAATACGTTATTTAGTTAATCTCTAAAAACAATTTCAAGAGGAAAAAAATATGATAGTGAAATATAAATATATATATATATATATGTCATATTAAGAATTTAACGTTTATTGAGGTTTTGATAGAAAAAAATATCAATATTTTACATAAAAATTATCACTTTTATATCAAATTTTAACATTTAAATATTAAAAACAAAATAATACATTGCAATTTATAGGAGATTTTTTTGAAGCTTTTACACAATGCTGAAATCAGGATAAACATTTTGAAGGAGAATAACTTAACGTTTAATATTATATGAGTTAAGTGTTGCGCGTATTATATTTTGTCAATATCAAAAATCCAAAATTTAATCAGAAAAAATTTACGAAAAACAAGATATTTTCTAAACCCCATAACTATTCTAAAAGTGATCATTTTTAAAAAAAAATTGTTTTAGTCTGTATGTTACAAATAATATTGTTGATAATGGGAGAAAATTTCAAGTTTCTAGTAACCAATAGCACATTTGAGACTAAATTAAGGATTTATCGCATTTACTTAAATTTGGGGTGGTTTTTCTTTAATTTTGGACTAAATACCTCTTTAGAGTAACATCCAGAGCCAGTTTCTGGTCTCAGTTTCTGGTAGCTGGTCGAAACGCTTAAATAAATTTTACTATGTGAAATAGTAATAACGCAGAAACTCTTCAAAATCAATAATTCATAACAAATAAATAATTAGAATATCACTAACTTCTTCACTCCATTCTATCGAAAATTAATTTTAACTGATAAAAAGGATTTTTGTAAAATATCAGATATACAATATACATATAACTAATTAAAATTAATTATTTTTAGATTCCGAGCAAAGTAAAGAAGCTAGTGTTTTTTTTTTCAATTACGTTTATTTTATTTTTTTTTCTTCTTCTGTAAACACTTTTTCGTATAGAAATACTTGTCCAAAAGTTTCGATCATTAACTTTTTGGATCGAATTTGCCTAAAGTTGGTACTTTAAAAAGGTCATTTTTTGAATTTCTCAATTTTTAATATTTTTTTTTTTTTCGGAAAAAACTACACAAAATTTGACAAAAAGACTCGAAAACCATCATTTTTTGATACAAATTTCATGAAAATTTAAACATAGATAGACAACAATAATATGAGAAACATTTTGACCCAAAAAAATTTTGAAAATGTGACAAAAAAATTTTTGGATATTTTTTTCTAACACATTTTTTCTCGTTAATTTTTCCCCCTTTCCTTTATTTATTAGATAAAAAATAGTAAAGTAAAGTAAAGTATAGACAAGAAAACTGGAAATGCTTTCACACCACAGATATTCTTCGCTCTTCCGGTCAGATACTGGTTGGTATGTTAAAAATGTCAACTATTATTATTCTTCATATTATTAACTTCCTTTGTTCAGAATCGTCTTACCTCTTACACCCACCAAAAGTATCTGACCCGAAAAGCAAAAAATATCTGTGGAGCAAAGTGTGTCCGGCTTTCTTGTCTATACTTTTTATAACATTTCGCCTGTAAAAATATAAATATTTATGCTATGTAATTAAAATTAAAATTAAACTATAGTGTTTCAAGAAAATTCTTTAAGACCGAAAACCTCCAGGTTAATGATTTGAGGTACTTTCTTAGTTATTGTAGTAATGTAAGTTTTGAAGTAGTAAAAAATATCTAATGCAAGTTTCAGTATTCTTGAAAATAATATAAAATGGAAGTAAACCAAGAATCGTATAATGCAAGGAATTTTCTATTATATTATTATCATAAAAGCTATTAACAGAACATAAAATTAGCTGTTTAACCGTACTGTAACGAGGAGTAGTACTGTAGATAATTCCAACAGTAATCTGCTTAGTAGTTAAAATTAAATTAAGAATATTTTCCAATATAACTCAATATCAGAGTTTACACCTTTTCACATATTATTAGTAAATTTTACAAAACAAAACAATTAGTTCATAATATTATACAGAATACAATATTTTATCATATAGATTTATATTAATTTATAATTCAAATTGACAGTTACTAGGATTATCCACAATTTTAATAGAATTTAATTTAATTGATTTGATTGCACCCAATTATAGAACATTATATAAAGTGATTCGTTAAGCATGCTCAATCCCTTTTTTGGCCGTAAAAGTGGAAAAATTTGGAATTTTTTTCTTGAGGGGGAGGAATGTTCAACTTACTATAAAAACTTTTTTTCCATAACTTTTATTGTGTCACCTTAAAGATGCCCTGTGGTGGTACAGTTTTTTTTTTGAAATGACATCCTTGGGCTCAAATAACAAAAAAAAAAAATTAGTTTTAACGTTTTTGCGGTTTAATCGTTATTAATTGTATACTGGTTATCGATTATTAGAAATTAAAAAGTTATTAATTTTAGATTCTGAACGAAGCGAAGAAGCTAGTGTTTTTACAATGATGTTTATTTTATTAATTTTTTTTTTCTGTGTACAACTTTTTGTATGGAAATACTTGTCCAAAAGTTTCGATGAGTAACTTTTTGAAACCGGATTTGCCTCTAGATTTTACTTTAAATAGGTCTTTTTTTGAATTTCTCAATTCTTCAATTTTTTTTTTTTTTTTGAAAAACTACCCAAATTTTGACAAAAATGACTCGGAAACCATCATTTTTTGATTCAAACATAGATAGATAATCATATAAAAATGATTTTGGCACAAGAAAATTTTGAAAACGTGAAAAAAAAAATTTTGAACATTTTTTTTCTCGTTAATTTTTTATATTTTTTATTAACTTCCTTCGATTAGAATCGCTTTATTGAACAAATGATTTATCGTTTCTTTAAAATTCAATACACCCGTCAAGAGAATCCCACCCGTAGTGCAAAGAACACCCATCGTGCGAAGTATGTCCGGCTTTTTATGTTTATCGTTATTAGAAATTTAAACGCTATTCAATTTTTGCATTTAATATTATTGGAAAATCAACCTTTTTAACTTTTAGCTTTTTACGTATAACGTTACTGGAAATTTAAACATTGTTCATTTTTTGTGTTTAACGTGATTATAATTTTATACATTATTAAATTTTTTATTATATTTATCCTATAAATATGACAATATATTATGTAAAAAAAGGATGATGGCGATAATAATATTTTACTATCGCTTTTTGTTTCCCTGCTTTGTTCGTTTTATATTTATTTAATTGTTTTGTTAATCGTTTTGTTTTGTTTTTTTATTTACCTAAATATTCGTTTATTGTTCTGTTTTGTTTGGTGACGTATTAAAGTTAGCGTTTACAGCATTTCATTACCTTTTCCAATATCAATTTCAATCGTTTTTTGACAGTAATAACGTTATAATTATAATTTTATAAAAAACGTTTTCAAGCCCTGAGCATGTCTCTATTTTAATTATGGAATTTTATTCAGTTAATTTTACGTCCATGAAGTTAGCAGCAGAATTCATGTGTATCTTATGGTACCACCGGGCTGTATCGTGTAAAGTCAAAACTAAGAGAGTAATATTATGTAAAAGTAGATACTACAAATATAATTTTGGTTTTTTTATGACGTCAAACTGCTAACCTACATAAATAATGTATACGATGTTATTATTATTAATTATAATCATTGATGAAATTTCCTATTAAATTTTATGAATTATGTACACATTTAATCAATGCTATCATACTTAAACTTGTTTTGTATTATGAAAATTTCTTGGAAAGAGCTCGTCATTTACCAACCGGTTAAAATGATGAAAGTTGTTTTAGGAAGGTAAGTATACATCTAATATCTATATATTTTCAATTCAACGATCACGGGTTTCCCTGTGTTTTGGGTAATCGTAAATAGGAATATTAAAATTTAAAATTGTTTACTGCTAATGATTATAATTATTATATACAATTAATAAATTGTTATTATATACATTTTTTAATTTATTTGTTATTCTGACAACAATTTTATTTTGTTTTTAACTAAATTATTTTTTTTCAAAATTTTACAAGAATTATTTTTATTGTTTTTATTTTTGTGCTGTTTATTAAATTATATCTAGTTTGATTTTGATTTTAATTTTGTATTTAATTTATAACAGACTCATACTGTATTAATTGTTTTTTTATTGATTGAAAATTGAATGGTTGATATGTATTAAATTTATTACGTTTATTTAATAAACTGTAAGCTTTATTGACATTTTTGGAAGTTATATTATTGACTCGTGGCTAAAAAGAATGTTGGTTTTTAATTTGTATTTTTCGAAAACAAAATATTAATTTTATCGTTAAATCTACGCCATTTTTATTATTTTTTTAATTGTAATTATGTTTTTTACTGTATAAAAATTTGATTTCGGAGTTCAACAATATTGTCTCTGCTCCTCACTTGGATCATTGTATTTCTTATTAAATCTCTTTCTTTTCATTGACAATTTTCTAAACCTGATGACGATTTTTAAAATCAAAACCGGTAGTTCAAGAAAAACAATTATAATACTCCAGGCTAAGTTTATTTTTATATTTATTTTATTTTCATACTTATTTAGTTATTTAATATGTATATAGTATAATAACTATACATTCATTTTATTTCTTATTTATTTATTTTATTTTATTATTATTATATTTTTTTTTTTTTGTACATAAAACCTTCATTGACTAAAATATTATTTCCCTTTTCGATTTTAATATACTTCAAATTATTGGACATAATGAGGTATTTGTCTGATGATAAATCACGATTGAGCTTGTAAACTGAAACACTACCTATATTGTATATTTCCATTATCTCGCTATCAATCGTCGCACTATAAATAGTTACTCACGAATCAATTGACGGGGCCACCAAGTTTTTCTATCCAATAAATAAAGATAAGTAAAAAAAATTCATGAGAAAAAAACCGAACATACTTTATGGGTATATTCTTCACACCTTGGGTGGGATACTGTTGACAGGTGTGTTAAATTTTAAAAAAACGATAAATAATTTCTTCAATAAAATTAATCTAAACGAACCATCAGTTAATATTATATAATAGTAATAAATAGTAATTTTTGGTACGTTTAACAATTATTGTTATTTAATAACAGATTAATCCATATCTAATTTATTATTCGTGTAATCAGTCAGATTTTTATAATAAGTACTAGTATCACTAAGTAGTCTAAATTCGACCAGAAGGACAATATTTATTCATTTTTGTGTGATTGTTTATTTATTTTACACGTTATAGGTATTGATATACACGAATTGAACTTAAATATTGAACTAAAAATAATTTTGTTACACACAACATTTACGCAGAACGAAAATTGATTTTTCATATACTTCTTTGCTTCTGCATATGTCATAAATAATTTCAAAATAATATAAAATATAAACATCAGGGATAAAATAATAAAGCGGCTCCAATTTATTATAGTAAATCAACATTAACTTGTTATAATTATAGTAAATACTATTATTTATCTTGTCACCTCTAATCTATCGCGGTTGAAATAAAGTGCAAAACAGCTTTATTAAAAAACTTAATTAAAAACAGTTGTAACAGTAGATTTTTAATAAAACGCCCGAAAATATTGAATTTTCAAAATCGTATATAATAAGAAAACCATTGATGCGCGCAGATTTTAGTTCACATCATTATACTCAGCGTTAAAAAATAAATATTAAGATGACGGAAAAATATAAGTTTCAGAAAGATCGTTTGAACCGATATTATTTTATGCACATTAAAGTGTGTTTTCAATAAGACGATTCTGAACGAAAGAAGTTAATAATATAAAGAACAATAATAGTCGTTATTTTCAACACACTCACTAAGAGTATCTGACCCGAAGAGCGACAAATATCCGTGGTGCAAAGTATGTCCGACTTTCTTATCTATACTTTACTTTACTTTACCTTTTTTTATCTAATAAATAAAGAAAAAATATACTTAATGAAAAAATAAATAAATGTTAGAAAAATGTCCAAATTTTTTTCTCACATTTTCAAAATTATCTTGCGCCATAATGTTTCTTACATTATTGCCTAGCTATGTTTAAATTTTCATAATGTTTGGATCAAAAAATGATGGTTTTCGAGTCTTTTTTGTCAAGTTTTAGGTAGTTTTTCCGAAGAAAAAAAAAAAAAAAATGAAGAATTGAGATTTTCAAAAATGACCTTTCTAAGGTACCACCAACTAGAAGCAAATCCGGTTTCAAAAAGTTTCTAATTGAAACTTTTGGCCAAGTAGATCTATACAAAAAAAGTGCTCACAGAAAAAAAATAAACATCATTGTAAAAACACTAACTTCTTCACTTCGTTCTGAATCTAAATAAAGCACTGTCACTTTGTGTACAAACTAAAAATTAATGTTCTAAAATATGAGTTAGACAAAAAATTAATAACATTTTAGTTTTAACACGTTTTCCTCGTATAATCTAAGATTTATAATCATGTACGAACGATTAAATTGAAATAACAGTTTTTATCGTTTTTGTAACAGATACTAATAAATTATATACTTACAGAATATGTTACCACATTCGTAGACACGTTATTCATCTATACATCACTCATAAAATTTTTATTATAGTTTATAATACCAATTATAGTAGTACTAATGATGAATAATTATAACACCATTGATTATAAATGCAACATACTAATTAAATGAATGTTATATATTATATGAGCATAAATAATATATTGTATTTATAATTAATTATCGTACGTAAGTAGTAGATACGTGTAATAGCATATAAATTATTTTATGGACATATGCAGAAAAACTTTCGGATGGGAGAGATGGATATTTCAGACTAAAAATAATTAATTTTTCGCTTATTTTTTTACACATAGTCAAATTTTTTTAAAAAATAGCTCAATTAATACATTTTTATCATTTTCAAAGTTGAGATTCCGGCTCAAATCTCTGGTTATCCAAAAAAAGTAACAGATTTCTTATCGTCATTATTTCGTAAAATATTCAGTTTAATGTTATAGGGCTGAAAGTTTCTATAGAAGTTTTCTTATACTTAAATGCTTGTTAAAACCAACAAATTAAATTTTTATTTTCAAAACACGACAAAATTGATCATTTTTACAAATAATATAACGGAAACGGATACTTTCATTAAATTTCCAAACATACTTATTATGATACTGACAATTATTTTTCTATTTAATTAACTAAAGCTCCACTCAGAAACATTTCATTAAAGAAAAGGTTTATCGTTTAAAGTTTAACACACGCCAACCAAAAGTATTCCATCCGAGGCGAGACAAATACCCATGGCGCGAAGTGTACCAGCTAGGCTTCCTTTATGTTTAAACATTTTTGTTTCAACTATTTTAACATAATTTAAACACGATGTAATCGGATTTAAAAATAATAGGTTGTTAATTATATACAATAATTTGTTTTGATATGTTAAAACCTAAATTATTTCATAGTTACTAGAAAAGTTAATACTTGTTTAATAATATTAATTAGATTACTAATCTAATTATTCATTGATTTACTCTCATAGTAGATAAGTACGCACTGATCTGTATTATACAGTTCGGTGTCTTGAGAGTTTAAATGTATAATTTATTTTATTGAATTCTCAACTAAAATTCAGTCGTTTGAAATTTGTATTATATTTTATGTATTTATGAATATTATAAATATATGAAAATTAAGACTAAAACTAACTTATTTGAAGATATTGAATAATTAAGAACAAAATCAATATATTTAACAATATCCATTTATTAAGATTTCAAGATGCTTTTTGGGGGTGGTTTTAATTTTTAAATTCAAGTAAGTATTTAACTTATAATATAGTCATAATAATATTAATAGATAGTAATATAATATAGTAACTCGTTAACTATGTTAATGATTTTACAGTGAAATATTACAAACATATATTTGAAAAACAAATAACATTAATGCATATTTGTATACATTTTATAAAACAATTACCATTCTGTAATCAGAGTAAAAGAAAATAATTAATAAAATTAAGTCCATAAATTTCGATAATGATGTGATTTTTAAATTAAATGTATTTGTCATGCAGGATGTGTGTTTTTGTTTTTATTAAAAATTGTTCTATCCCTTTATCAACAAACATTTTTTAGAAAAAATATTTTTTTTTTATTCAATATGTACAGTCACATCCAAGAACTTGCAGCACATTTTTTGTTAATTTATTTCAATCATTTTTAACCCGATTCGTTTTCCACAGCAAGGGTTTTCTTTTAAAGACACCAATAACGGGTCGATCACCATCCATAATATTTTTATTTTCTAAATAGAATGACGTCAAGAAAAAAGTTGCCAGTCAATTTGGGGTTGGTTTAACCCCCATAACCACCCCCTCGGCACGCCCCCGTGTATATATGTGTGTGTGTGTGTGTGTGTGTGTGTAGTAATCTACGAATAAACGATAAAACATGTGATCTATAACATATCGTTTTATTTGATATAAATAAATAAGTTCAAATAAATATTATGTAAAAGAAAAAAAGAAAAACACGAATTAAAAATGGCGAATAGAGTTCCGTCGTTCTGAAACGTTGTACAAAAAATGCTGTTCGGTTGGCGGTTGTTTACACGAGGGTGTTGTGGCGCCGATTCGATTAATGATGGCCTTGGTTGTACGAACCACCGCCTTGATGGTGGGATCCTCCGTGGTTGTTGTTGAATCCACTACCGCCGCCGTGGCCGTGTTGGCCGGAACTGCCGCCGCCGTGGCCGTGTTGGCCGGAACTGCCGCCGCCGCCGTGGCCGTGTTGGTTGTTGTATCCGCTGCCACCGTGGCCGTATTGGTTATTGTTGTATCCGCTGCCACCGTGGCCGTGTTGACCGGATCCGCCACTGTGTTGGTTACCGAATCCGCCATTGTTACCGTGTTCATTTCCGTATCCACGCTCGCATGACACCTGTTCAATGACCACCACGAGGACGGCCACGCTCAGGGCCAAAATCTGTGAAAATAATCAAAAATTAAAACGACTCATTAAAAAAGCCAGACATACTTCGCACGATGGGTGGTGATTCTCATGACGGGTGTATTTAATTTCAAAGAAACGATAAATCATTTCTTCAATAAAACGATTCTGAACGAGGGAAGTTAATAATATAAAAAATAAATGAGAAAAAAAATGTTAGAAAAATGTCCAAAATTTTTTTTTCACATTTTCAAAATTTTCATGCGTCAAAATCTTTCTTATAGGATTTCCTATCTATGTTTAAATTTTCATAAAATTCTGATCGAAAAATGATGGTTTCCGAGTAGTTTTTGTCAAATTTTAGATAGATTTTTCCAAAAAAAACATTGAAGAATTGAGAAATTCAAAAAATGACCTCTTTAAAGTAGAATCTAGAGGCAAATCATGTTTCAAAAAGTAATTCGTCGAAATTTTTTGACAAGTATTTCTATACGAAAAGTTGTACACAGAAAAAAAAAATAAAGAAAAAATAAAAATAAACATCATTGTAAAAACACTAGCTTCTTCACTTCGTTCAGAATCTAAAATGTCACGTTATTTTCACGACAACAGCTAGAATTTTACTGCCATATAAATTTAGTGGTTATAACGAAATACTGAGAGGGGTGGATCGGTTGAATTCAGATGCAAACGTGCTAAAAAACGAAGATCTTAATAATTGTGCAAATAGAATACTTCCAAATACCCAATAACTAGTGCTAATATATTAAGATTTAAAATAAATCATAAAAAAATAAAGGTTTATATTGTATGATGTAATGTTTAAAAATTCAATTATTAGACACTCAGAAATACTATAGATTTATTTTAATAATGAAAAAATCTGTAAATACTTTGCAACATGGACACTTCTACTCACACTACCTATATTCTAACTCGTTAGGTGAATGACTTGGTGGGCATGATAAATTTGAAAAAAATAATTTCTTCAATTAAGAGCAAAGCTTCAGTTTATTCAAAATAATTTTCCTTAAAAATTGTTAAGTTTATTATTGTTATAAAAAAATAAATATTTTTTACTCAATCCAGTTTTATATCTTAGTATAAGGATAGAATAAATAGAAGCATTTAATGTGTAAAAGTTAGACAATTTTTTTTTTTAATTTTCTTCGACCAAAATATTTTACATCTATGATATTTCTACGATATCATCTCTCGTATATTAAAATTTTCATAAAATTTGGGTAGAAAAATATTTAAAAACTTTTTTGTCAAATTTTGGAAAAAACTTTGAGATTTTTGAAAAATTATCTCTTTTATAAATACAATTTTAAACAAAATTTTGATAACAAAATTTACTGGCCTAATCTTTTGGAGAAGTATTTCTATACCCAGAAAGTATTTTCAGAAAAAAATATAAAACAAAAAATTAAAATTAACAGTCTATACACTGGCTTCATTTAGAATCTAAAATTCTAAAGAAATGCATTTTGAATTTATACAGGTTTAATAAATTTGCAAAATAAAAATACATAAAATTTGCTCAGATTTAATTTGAATTATAAAATGCATTTAAAGTTGAAAAAAATTTTGATGGTTGAATAATATTTGCGTTTGAGAAGCTCAAAATTCAAGAATAGCTAAGCTATATATTATTAATTATAAAAAAACCTATTCTATCCTAACCTTGCTAATAACGATAGAAAATTTCCTTAAAAAACCTAAAAATTAATTTTGAATTCATATCGATGTAAGTAGTCCGTCATTCAAATAAAACTTTGACGACATCAATGATTATACTGTTCACTCGACTGATATAATACTCATGATAGGTGTGTTCAATTGAAAAAAAAAATAATCATATAATCATTCAATAAAACGGTCCTAATCAGAGCTACAGTTCATTATATAGAAAAATAACTAACAAAAAATAACTATAAATAATTTATTTATGTTCATATTATTAGTCGTGAGAATTGTAATTTATGTTATGTTTTGAAATTTAATGCTCTAATAAGTTATAATTAAAAATGTACGTAACCTAGTTTGACAAAAGAGCAAATACAGTAGACCTATACTATAATACTATATGAGTAAGATTTCATAATAAAAATAAATCTAATGATATTTTGGATTAACAATGATTAGAGAAATAATTCTAACTTTAAACACCTATAAAAATATATTCATTGAGCACACTATATTAAAAACATTTGAACACTAGTAGACAAAACACGTAAAAAATATTTTTTGAAAAAAAGTTCTGCCTGGTTAAGAATTAAAAATTTTTCTTGAGAAATTAAATATTTCTGAAATTCATTATTAATGTCAATATATGAACAAGTTCCTTTCAGTACGTATTATACTGTTGTTAAAAGTGGATGAAGATTTTAAGTTTTTAGCATTATTTAAGTTTTGGAGATGCGAAAAAATTGCTAAAATAAAATCTATATAATTTACGACATTTTTTACATTTCAGGTTAAAATGTTTGGTAGTTTTTCTTTACGAATAACAAATCTATAAAAAAATTCTAAAAATTACTGTTTAAAGTATCACGTGAACAATATATTTACCGGAAACTTAAGTTACAATTACTAATTCAAACACCTTTTTGAGTAGAAAAACAACTATTTCCATTAAAACAATAATTTTAAAACCACTAGCTTCTTTGCTCCATTCAGAATTTAAAAAGAATGACAGCAAAGAGTATCATTAAAAATCGTTTATAATAATTATTATTGGTTTTAATAATAGCCTTCATCTTTAAGTTGCAAAAACTTAATTGAAATGTATTATAATGTAAGTTAATTATATGTTTATTTTTTAAATTTTATTTTACTATATGCGGATTATAACTAATTAGAAACTAACAATTGTTTTTTTATATTAAAAGTAAGGAAAATGAATCTATTTTGTTATTTATATTATAGTTTCTTTTTTAAAATATTATTATTATTTTTTTATTTAAATCTTATGAGTTAAATGGTGGTGGAATTAATAGCATTGCATCAACATTAACTCACTCTCTCAACTAAATATATTAAATAAAAATTGATATCTCGAATTTTCTTCGTATTTGTTTAAAAATTGTATATTATAGAACATAATTCTATTTGCTCAATCGTAAGAAACATGAAAACCAAAACACTATCAGATATTTTACGTTGGCTGATAAAAAATAAAATAAAATCGAGTAGACAATTTTCGTATTTACATATTTTAATACTGATTAATAATATTATATTTCATACTGGACTCTCGAAGTGAAATCCATTAGCAATATATTACTAATAATGTATCACAGCAGTAGTATATATTTTATAATGGCGATTAATTTTATCGCCAGTATAATAAAAATTACGTTTTGTGGTCATAGTCTCGTGTATCTCTGAATAAAATAATAATATTACAAATTTTAAAAATTTTTTGCAAGAATTTTTCTCCTAAAACTTATTGCAGTGGTTGAATAATTAAATGCAATGTAAATGATAAAGACTAATAATCAAATGTATATAAAAAAATAAATAAATAAATAAATAAGTAAAAGTGGTGCTGGATATCTTCTTATTTAAAAGAAATATTATTTATATATATAAAAAAAAAAAAATATATCACTCACCATCGTGTAGGATTTCATGATTATGAAGGTTTGCAAATATTCGTCTGTTTCAAAAGTCGTGCGTTCGGTATTCGCTGAATACTGATGGTCCTACGTCCCGTTACCCGATTATATATAATACGGAGTCTCCGTGCACTTCTGGTTTATTTTTCGATAACAATAATATAGCATTATTTTAATCGTTACAAGACCTTCGGACAAACACATTAGGTTAATGTAGATACGACGTAACCCAAGGTTCGGAGAAATACTTAAAACCAGTCTTTGGCATTTAGTTCTCACAAAGAAATCGTCGGACGTGTGTGTCGGATACACCGCGTCTCGGACGAGCTGTTGTGCATGTCATTAGGTACCCACGCGATTTACTTCGTCTGCGGCGGTATAACGTAGGAAATTCTCGATTATTACAATGTTATTGTTGTTGACCTATCAACTTCGCGTACGGAACAGAGTCCGTCCAGACGTCATGTTATTAATTATTATTTATTAATTTATTTATCTATTAATTATCCGTGATGCGATATTCAAATAACACACAAACAATTTTTTTTTTTTTTTTTTTAATAATATTTCATCCTGGCAATTATTCGTGTATCATACAATAAATTCGCTAAATCGGTAACTTTTTAACACCTTTTTTTAAGACAGAATTTTTATTTAAGTCTGCAGTGGCGAATTCGGAAAATATTCAAAAGTGGGGGTTATTATAATAACATTATTATAGTCTTATTCAACAGGAATAATTACTTAGCGACTACTACTAATAATTTTGCACCTAATTATCATTTTCGATCGATTCTTTCTAATCAACAGTGATAGTTATTACTAGGGTTCGGAAGTTACAGGAGACAAAATATGCACGAAAATATGTGAAATATGCAAAAAAAAATTATTTATTTTTTTACTAAAAGTTTATTACTAAAAGTTTATTAATATACACAGAAAAAAATTCCAAAAACCTATAATTAAAAACAAATGTACTGTTGAAAATTAAAATATAGTACGTAGCCGGTTAGCATTTGAGATTTTATTGAGCTGAAAAATAGTTAAACATTGTTTGAGAAATAGGAAATAAATATTATGTTGTATGTGATTAAGTATGAACCACACCGTTAAATTTAGATATATATCTTATAGCTGACAATAGGAAATAACAATAAATAACACCAAAAATTATATTGAGTTTTATAATATAAATATAACGCACCTTTTCCGTGCTATTAGCGTTGTGTTATGTAACATTATTTGAAATAAATTGGTTAAATTGGATGAAAAAAAAAATAATTTTTTTTAGAAAATATCAAATATGCATACAAATGTGCGAAAATCGACGAAATATGCACTTTGTTCTCTAAAATGAACGAAATATGTCAAATATGTATTTTTAATGTTCAATTTTTTAACTCAACGTTGTGTAGCTCGGATTTGTAGCTTGGTCTGCTATAAATCAAGAGCATAAAGAAAAATATGCAACTCCTATAACTTCCGAACCCTAGTTATTACTTTTATAGTTTTATGGTGTTCAGTATAGATCTCTCGTCTCACAAATTTTTCGAGAACACTTATTTAATACACAACAGAAGTTGTAACTTATTTATTTATGCAAATTTTAATTATATTTGTCATCAAAAATAGCTATGTAACAATGTCTACAGTGAAAGTATAAATGTGTTTTCTTGCTTAATTATTTTTTTTTCTAATTAGATTAATGACGTAGGTCGTGAATTAAATCGTACATTAGTACATTGTAAGTGCGTACCTGCATCACGTATTGAACTGTTACGAATTATTTTAAATTCGATAACATTTTTGCTAGGTATATTATAATACTATCAAGAGATAATGTTACGTGCAATACTTTCGATGTTCCTAAAATTCTAAATGAACTAATTACAAAAGTATGAATTAAAATGTTATACAGACATCTTTTTAGAACAAAATAAACACATGAAATCGAATTTCGAATTTCGAATTATTCCCTACACATGGTTATTTATTATTAAATTGCACTTATTATTGTTCTCGTTAATACACGTAGAATTTAATTATATAATTATTAAATAATATAATTTTACAACCAAATAGAATTCAAATCGATCAAAATCAAAAAGAAAAACCATTATTTTCACTGACACTTATTTTAAATGAACACACGTATATGTGCTCCATGTACAATATTAGATTCTGAGCAGAGCAAAGAAGATTATAATTTTAAAATTATGTTTATTTTTTATTATTTATTTTTTTCCCGTTTTGTGAACATTTGTTGGTATAGAAATACTCCTTTAAAAGATTGTACCATGCACTTTTTGAATAAGAATTCGGCTCTAGATTGTACTTTACACATAGCGTTTTTCGAAATTCGCATAAGGTTGATACTAGTTATTTTATTTCACTTCGATTATTTATTTGGTTGCTATAGAACATTTGATATCAATACCAATTAATTATTCATGATAACATGATAGCTATTGTGGCCATGATAACACGGTAACCATTGAGGCCATGGTAACACAATAGTCAATGAATGTTACCATTCAATGTTGACATGTAATTTGTGTTATTTCGCTTTGATTGTTTCTTTATAAAAAATAAAAATAAAAATAAAATAGTTGTTATGGAAAATTTGATAGCATCCAATTAATTTATAGAATGTAGTAACCATCGTAACAAAATAGTCAAAAATGTCCAAAATTTGATTTTTTTATTATTTTAAACATTGATAACCACCGTAACGAAATCTCCGCTCAGAATCATATTATTGAAGAAATGATTTATCGTTACTTTAAAATTCAATACACCCACCAAGAATATTCCACCCGGAAAGCGAATTATATCCATGGTACGAACTATGTGTGTTTTTTTTTTTAGAATAACATTCACATAATATTATATTATTTTATTATGTGAATACAGAATTAGTACAAAATGATGAAATACATAACAATATTATAAAGGTAGGTAAGTAATAAGGAAAAAAATGTAAAAAAAAAAAAAGACGAGAAAAATAAGTATTTAAAATAAACAACAGGAAAACAATTAAATTTTATAACATTAATATTAAGACAGTAGCCAGTAGGCATACGTGAAGTACTTATTTGTTACAAGTAAGTGTAACTAATCGTAAAATGTAATTTATTTATTTTGTGATAATTATTATTATGAATAGTTTAAGGAAATCGAAATAAAGTTGAATATAATTAAAATGTTATAAAAACATACGTATCTTATTTGACGTACAAGGCTATCAATGATATTATAAATGATAATTAATTTACCCATTGTTGTTATTCGATGTAAAATTTTCAAATATTTTGCCTCTTTTACAAAATATATGTTCAAAATAACAGTGTACTGGTATACTTAATTACTATTTATTTATAATTAAAATAAACAGATTTTAATTTTATTTTATACATTATATTTCTCATGGTTATTAATTATTAATGTACTTAATACTCGTATAAAATAAAATTATAATAAATGTTATATTTTAAAAGAATAAATTCACCTTACTGTGATATACTTATGCAAATAGATAACGATGCCTTATGATACTAAAATATATAATAAAGGGAAAATGAAAAGTAATGTAAAAATATTAAAATTACTTGCAACTATTAGGAGATTATAAAGGGACTGTTTAACATATTATAATTCATTTTATAAGTAATAAGAAAGAACACATCTTTATTTTTCTATTCAGGTAATTTGAATTGCTTCATGCATAAAAAAAAAAAATACCTAAATTAAAATTTTATCAAAATGTAATTATTACAGGTTCATCATCACTTTTTTTAGACAAATCCATTAATATTAAAAAGACTTCAGTTCTATTACTGGAACCAATTGTATTCAACCACCTTAAATGTGAAATATGTGTTAAAATAGGGTGACCATACGTCCTGTTTTATACAGGATTGTCCTGTATTTCAGATCGGTGTCCTGTTGTCCTGACAAACTTCTCTCAGGACGCTTTTTGTCCCGTAATTTCATGTCTGTCCCATATTAATCCCGTTTTTTGACTTACTGTTGATTTAAAATTTTTGAAATGAAATTATTGAATAAAATAATGTAAGAATCTAGAAATCTTTTGGATACCATTAGATCAATATAATAATCGTAAAATAAATTAACAAGTTTTTTTTTAGAAAGTAAAGTATACAATATGCATGAATAAAGGATTTGAAGAAATTTCAAAAAGTATCATTTTAGTTTCATTATGTTATTTTATGTTTTTATGTATTTAAATTTAAAATATTATGAAAAATATTTTTGTACTGATTTTATTTTCTTAAATATGGTCACCCTATGTTAAAAGGACCAAAAACCAATAGTTTTTTTCATTTTACTAACATTCTGAGATAAAAACGAAAGCTTCTTTTGGATGAAGTGATACATTTGCTTTAAACAGAAAAGGGTAAAAAGTTTTTTCGTGAAACGGTTTATTTAATCGAAAACATTCTTGAACAAGTAAATCTTTGGTATGATTCCGGTAGAGAATTCTGATGGCATGAAAGTTTAAATAATTCATTTTTCTATATTCTCAACAGTATTTTGTAGAACAAAAAAGCTGCATAAAAGTAGATTTTAATTTCATAGTCTTAATTTAAAAATCAAAAATAATAATAGCCTTCCATGTAAGAGAGATGAGAAACGATTTGAAGAGATGAATACAGAATATACAAAATATCTTTATTTTTTTCTAATAACATTTAAAATTGCCAATATTATGAACTATACACGTAATACAACCTTACAAGTGAGTAATATATATTTCATAATGGTCGTGAAAAATCATATAAATCATTAGTAATTTTTTTTTTTCTGTAAGTGTTCAAATTTATAGTTTATTATATAAAAGTATAGCCGTATAGAGAATGTCCAATGTAGGTGCACAAATACACAATACATAATTTCGAATAATATAATTGTATTACGTATTTATAGTGAATAAAATACTATTGAATAGTGTCAACTGGTTTTATAAAGTACCTAATATATAAATTATTACATAAGAGTATTTATGCAGATAAATTTTTGGTTCGTGTCTCACAATTTAGTCGTACGCAGTTGACATTAACTAGCCAGAAACCAACAGAGTATTAAATTAATCGTTTCAAAAGACGTAATTAATTTCTACCCCCCCCCTCAATAGTTCAATGGAATATAGAACATTTTCTATCAGGAAATTTTCATCCCCCTCACCCTCCGTGAGGTTAGGTTAGGTTAGTCAAATGTTTAACACGAGTAAACATTGTCGAATACAAGTGAAGAAATTATTAGATTTTAGACGAACTTAATTCCATACAATAATAATTAGATCTACAAAAAAAAAAAAAAAAAATGCGTGGGAAAAAGTGAATATTTAAATGTATATTAAAGTTTTAGTTAAGAACAGTAATTATTTAAATACTTTAAATAAAATTTCTTCGTGTGAAGTGTGCACATAATTATGTAACTACTAACGAATTGGTTATATTTTTTCAAGCATTACTCTTTTAAATTACTGTTGATAACTAGAGGCTACCTTTAACCTTGCCATTACCACTGGCATCAACATGTCTTTTATATTTTTCTTTTATTAAATAAATAATCGCAGAAAACCGGTTTTTATTCAACAAAAAAGGTTCAAAATTGACAGTAACAAAGTTTTTCTGAATTTTACTACAATAGCATGTTTGATTTTTTATCATATCGCTCCGTGTAAGGGGGATACTCTTGATGGGTGTCTTGAATTTTAAAGAAATCATATATATAAATAATTTTTTCAACAAAAAGGGTTCTAAAGGTCGCTTCAGTTAATAATAAGAATTAATAATTAAAATTATTCTTTATTAAGTATATTGAAGAATTTGGTAATTTTAAATTTATACCCATCATTTCCGAGCATAAAATAACTTGTGAAAATAATTATTTTACCATATTTTGAAAAGAAAATTAAAACTCTTATGATTAAAAATAGCTTTTTTAACCTCCCATTTTACAAAAATATGTATGGGTGCTCATGATAATGAGTGTAATTTCAAGTTTTTAATACTTTTAGTTCTGGACACATGGTCAAATTGGTAGGTACTAAAATTGATTTTATGAAAATCTCGTTTACGGCATATTTAGCCGTTTGTACTCAATTTTTTCCGTAGGTTTTCCTCACATTTGGAAAACGTTTTAAAAAAGACGAACATACTTCGCACGATGGGTGAGATTCTCTTGGCGGGTGTATTTAATTTTAAAGAAACGATAAATCATTTCTTCAATAAAACGATTCTGAACTAGGGAAGTTAATAATATAAAAAATAAATGAGAAAAAAAAATGTTAGAAAAATTTTCGAAATTTTTTTTTCACATTTTCAAAATTTTCTTGCGCCAAAATCTTTGTTATATGATTTTCTATCTATGTTTAAATTTTTATATAATTCGGATCAAAAAATAATGGTTTCCGAATCGTTTTTGTCAAATTTTGGGTAGTTTTTTCGAAAAAAAAAAAATTTAAGAATTGAGAAATTCAAAAAATGACCTCTTTAAAGTACAATCTAGAGGTAAATCCGGTTTCAAAAAGTTATTGATCGAAACTTTTGGACAAGTATTTGTATACGAAAAGTTGTACACAGAAAAAAAGAAAAAGAAAAAAATAAACATCATTGTAAAAACACTAGCTTCTTCACTTCGTTCAGAATTTAAAATATAAAAAATCATATCTTTTTAAAGTATCACCTGGATGCGACTTCTCACTTAAAAAGTTGCTGTATGGTATTTTGGACAAGTATTTTTATATGAAAAAGTTTTTTTTTAAAAAAAAATAAACCTTGCATTGTAAAAAATAACTAGTTTCTTCACTTCACGTAGAATCTAATCTTAATTAACCTTAACCTAACCAACCAGTTGAAGAATTAAATGTTATATAAGGTTCGTTTGATTAAATCTTAATTTAACTTAAATATGATCAGTTTCAAACAAATTCTAACTTAGACTATCATAAAAAAAAAAAAAAGATATACGAGATATTTCCAAAATTCTATATTTGTTCTGAAAGAAGTTAAATACTTTTGAAAGTGGTATATAGAGTGATTCACTAAGCATGTACACCCCCTTTTTGGTCGTAAAAATAGAAAAAGTTAGATTTTTTTCTATAAATGTTCAACTTACTATTACTGCTAACTTCCATAACTTTTATTTCATGTCAGTATAAGGATAAAAAGCATTTTTTTTTTTGCAAATGGAGCACCACTATTTTAACAACGAAATATTATTCAGGTCATTTTTTTGTGAATTCCGATGTATTTAAAAAAAATTCGTACGAGTAGTTCATATTTTACAATGTAACGAATAATTTATTAGGTGGTAACTGGTTAAATCATTCATAATAATTACGTAATACGTTTGAAACTAAAATATGTGTCCAAGAGAATATTAATAATAATAATAATAATTAAATTTGAATTATTCAAAAACAATTCGTTTGAATTTTGATTTTAATACATCAAAATGCACTAAAAAATGGCCCGAGGTTAATATCTCGTGATTAAATTAGAGGGGTGCCATTTGAAAAAAAAAAATGTTTGTTTCATTACAAGATATTCTTCAGGTGTCATGAAAAAAAGTTATGAATAACATAATTCATATAGAAAGTTGAACAAGCTCAAAAACATTACAAATTTTTCCAATTTTACATCCAAAAAAGGGAGTGAGCATGCTCAGCGAATCACCCTGTATATTATACATCAAAATATTTGAAAATAATAGGTAAAAATTTCGAATTTCTAATACTACTAGATTCAAGTTAAAACTAAACTACTAAATCGATTTCATAGAAGATTAGTTAATTAGTCTATTATTATTTTCTGAGTAAAATTACTATTTTTTCATTACTGAAGCATTGAAATCGTATATATGATATCATTTTCACTTTATTGTAGACTTAAGTACTTATTAAGCATTTTTTTTACTGTTTAGTAATTTATTTTTGCTTTTAACTATTGTGGCACTTTGAGTTACACAATAATCCGTTACTTTTAAACTTAAATTTATTATTTACATAGTTATATACTGTAGTAATTCACAAGATCATTTTTTAAATTCCTAACCTGACAATTATTAGAGGTTGGCCATCTAAGACTTCTCATTTGTTAACAGAGTTGTAACTAGGATAAACATTTTGTGTGGGTTACTATCTAATTTAGCCCAACATAAATTATTTAGCCTTTTTTATACTTTATATGAAAAAAATAAGGTTTTTAAACGAATTTAGAGGCTTAGTTTGATAAAATAGTACTGATTTTTTTAAATTGATTTTGATAACTCCATATGTTTTAATAGTTATGAAATGTAATATGGTAGTTGCGAAAGGCACAAGTACTGCGCAATACAGACAGAACAAACACTTGGTCCATACTCGAATTAAATAGGTATAATCACTTTAATAATGCATTGTGCTAATATATAAATATTAATATATTTTGGCCGAATTTGGCGTTCAGTATATCTTAACGTGTTTTTTTTTCGAAATAAACATGTTTTAAAGTTAAAATAAATGTTAAGCTTATATTATTTATCATTAAGTTTCCTTTTGATTATTTATTGTCTTTTGGTATCATACCAAAAGACAATAAATAATCAAAAGGATACATCATGTATACAAAAATTTGCAATTACTGTAAAAAATACATTAATATCGAATGAACCCATGGCTCAGAGTACATTTTAAGAAACTCTTACTGGGCAGTATTATCACTAAAGGTTTTAACCAAGTATTTACTTTAGGTATCTTTGAAACTGTGAGTGAAGCGAAGAAGCTAATTTTTCTACAATGTTGTTTATTTTTTATATGTTCTCGTTTTCGTATAGAAATACTTGTTCAAAATTTTCGACCAGCAACTTTTTAAACCAAATTTTCCTCTATATGGTAATTTAAAGAGGTTATTTTTCGTATTTCTCAATTGTTTTCTCGGAATTTGGGAAAATTACCCAAAATTTGATAAAAAAGACACGAACACTACCGTTTGTTAATCTAAACTTTATGAAAATTTCAGCATAGATAGGAAAAAATATAAGAAATATTTTGGCGCAAATAATTTTAAGTAAATCATAAACTACGAAAATATAGACAAGAAAGCTGGTCTTACTTCGCACCATGGGTATTCTTCACTCCTCGGGTCAGATACTCTGGGTAGGTGTGTCAAATTACGACACACGATATTACGATTCTGAGAAAAAATATATTAATAATATAAAGAACAATGAAATTAACACACCCATTAAGACTGATCTGAAAAACGAAGAATATCCAAAGAATACCCATGGTGTATGTCCGGCTCGAAGAATGTCCGGATTTCTTGTCTATATGTCTTCACTTATCTTTGTTTTACTTTGCTGTTCTTTAATTTACTTTACTTTTATTTAATTTATAATACTTTACTTTACTTTAATCTATATTATTTTACTTTACTTCACTATACTATACCTTTTTTTTATCCAATAAATAAAGAAGAGGAAAAAAAGTCAATTTTACTAAAAATAAAAAAAATTTACGAGATAAAAAGTGTTGGAAACAAAATTTCTAAATATTTTTTAGCTCCAAAATATTTTTTATATTCTTGTCTAATTGTATTAAAATTTGCATAAAATTTGGATTAAAAAAGTATAGTTTTCAAGTCTTTTTTGTCAAAATTAGGTAGTTTTTCCCTATTTTTGAGAATACAATTGAGAATTTCAAAAAACGGCCTGTCTAAAGTACCATTTAGAGCAGAGGTAGCCATCCCAAATGATTTTACAAGTCATTATAGAAATTTATTTTAATCCTATGGGCCACACACACAATGATTAAGTAACCCCATATTAGATCTTTAACATAAGAAAAAAAAAAAAAAAATTGCGTAAAAATTGTAAATTATAATTATTGTTTTATTATTAATTGTAGATGAAAAATTTCATATATATTAAGTAGTCTATTGTACTCTTATATCAGGACACTGTTATTCATAGATTAAGTAACATTCTTATAAAATATAAACGTAAAATTCATGACATAGAAAATATTTTGCACTGAAATAAATACATTGCGTAAAAGTGTGATGGATCTCATGGGCTATAAAATTATTCAAAGTCGGCCATATGTGACCCGCGGAATGCGCAATTCGATTCAAAAAAGTGGTTGGTCGAAACTTTTGAACAAGTATTTCCGTACAAAAATGTGTTTACAGAAAAAAATAAATCAAAAATTAGCATCATTGCAAAAAAAACTAGCTTCTTCGTTTCACTCAGAATCTAATAATAACAGCTATCATTTGAATTTATTTTTTATATTTGTAGTTTTAGTATAGCATATTTTGGTTTAGCAAATTCTTTTTTTTTCTCTTTTGCTTCTTAAATTTTTTTAACCTCAAATCTGGGATCATACAAAAATGTTCCTTTTCCATAAAGATCGCTATACTCGTACATCCACAACTTTATAGCTTTTCTAGAATAATTAGATTGATTATTACTTTTTAATGTTGTATGTGTTGAGACTGTTTATTCTGGAACAGCGCTATGCGGTGATAAGCAAATATAAGACTTAAAAAATATAAGAGCATAATATCCAAGCAAATATAAGATATTAATATGAAAAATATTGATTGTGGTGTTGAACCTTTCAAATTATGATACAGTTTTACTGTATTCATTTCTAAAGGAGAAGGAAGTTTTTCAGTAACTTACAAACATATTACATCATCCATAAAAAAAGAAACTAAATGTTCCCAGAATAGGTTTTCAACATCAAATTGTATTGCTTGAATAATTTCTGTTGAAGATTGCCTTTTAATAAATTTATTCATACGGTCAATAGAACTCGTTTGATCTTCATCTAGTCTTTGAAATAGAAATTTTTTGAAACTTTATACAACTTCTTATTACTAACCGTGAATACACGAAAATCCAAAATCAGTCTTTTGGGGACTTTTTCAACAGTATCTGGCTTTAAATCTGTTGCTTCTTCATCTTCGACTGCGTGAAAATTCCCGGGGAACATGAAAAAGGTAGGTATAATTTTCATAAAAATAATCATAACTAATAACTAACTACATTACAAACTGTTTAATACTTTTCGTGTAAAAACAATAACGAGTAGGTAATCTCATTTTTTTTTTTTTTTTGTTATATAATTGTAGACTTTATATTTAAATTTTTTAACAAACTGGCCGGGGCCTGTGGCCTTGGAAAGGGTTCTGTGTATATACGAGGCACATCCATCAACCACTTGATGGCAATAATTTTTCACTAAGGCGGCATAAGTGCCACCTCTTTTGTATGGTTAAATACAATGCTCTGCCGTGGCTAATACATAAACAAAAGCTGTCTAATCTTAACATTAACAACCAGACTGGAGTCCGGACATTTCCCATAACAAACGTGTATTATGAACAATAATTTAATGCGATATACAGACTGATGCCTGCAGCAGATCAGAAGAGTGGTCGTGAGTGATTAAACGCTATATCTATAGTGTGATTTAATAATAATAATATTATTGCGAAAAAATAAAAAATAAATAAGCGGACAAACCTGTAATGATCTTCGTTTCTGTTTAATATGTTTATATGGTTCGCACGAGTTTTGTTTTCGCGACCGATCGCGTGAAGCTGTTACGAAAGCAAAGATATTAATTATTTTGATATGATAAATTTATCGCCTTATTATTATTGGTTTTTTTTTTTTTTTTACTTTTTACAATGACCTTTGAACAAAACATTATGCATTAGTAAGACTTTAATGGGCGTTACGTCTCGATCTGTTGAAAACAATTACACACACACACACACACACACACACAAACACGTATTTTGTAAACAACACGTTCACCAAATACGTTTTGGCTGCGAATACAAGTTGTGTACCCAAGGCAATATTTGAGGGGAGAGGGGTTTTGGGGGTTGAAACCTCTTCGGAAATATTTTTGTTTACCTGATTTATAATTTCGTTTGAGACCAAAAAGTGTAGTACTATAGAAACAAGTAAAATATAAAGCATATTATAAAGTAGATTTTTTTTCTATAATACTTATGTAATAATTCTTTCACGAATAATTTTAATAATAATAATTTATTAATAAATAAATGGTTTTCAGCATACTAGGTTCTTAGCAGACTAGGAGGTGCAAGGAGGATTTAAGCAATCCCAGACTCAAAATTAGCATACCCAAAAATCCAAATCATAACTCTGAATTTTTAAAACGAGTATTCAATTTTGATGTGGTACTTCTCGATTGATGTTATTATTTTAGATTCTGAACGAAGTGAAGAAGCTAGTGTTTTTACAATGATGTTTTCTGTGTACAACTTTTCGTATAGAAATACTTGTCCAAAAGTTTCGATCAATAACTTTTTGAAACCCGATTCACCTCTAGATTGTACTATAAAGAGATCGTTTTTTGAATTTCTCAATTCTTCAATGTTTTTTTTGGAAAAAACTACCCAAAATTTGACAA
>JAIPRM010002023.1:0-33088 GCA_025469315.1 Stegophylla sp. TES_Ste_2020 | reverse complement strand
TTATTATGAATGTATTAACTATGCACAATAATTTGAAAGTTTTTCAGAAAAATAAATTTAAAAATAGTTCCGAATCATATAGGTATATATTTATATTTTCTTTGACCCAGTGTACCATGAATAAAGGAATTTTATATCCAATTTTTTTTAACTTTATAAGTCGAATACAGACAATAATTTTTGTAAATTATCTAGATAAATTTATCTAGATCGCCATTATTTTCATCTAGATGAACATTAAATGACAATTTTTTTTCTATCTAGATAAGATAAAGATACTACATTTTTTATCTAGATGAAGTATTTAGATAAATTTATTTATTGGACAACACTGGTACTAAACTTGCATTATGCCAATGAAAATAGAATTATTACTTATTTCTCTTGTTATACAATATCATAGCGTTAAACATAATATGGATATGAAAGTAAATCAGTGCCTATATATATTTTAAACAGAAATCAATAATTATTTGTACATAAGTTTTTGTTATTTTTTTGATTTCTTAAAAATTAAAACTGAATTATGCGTATCGTGGGCATTAAATTATTAAAATTACATAAGTGATATATTAGAACTGTATAAGATATATATTTTAAATTAATAGGTACAAGCGAAATAAATTATATAAAAAATGCATTATTTGTGATCGAGTCATGTCCTCCTATTAAAATATTATAAATATAATACTGTTTAGTAACACAACCAAACAAGTGCGTATACAATGAGTTTGGGGTTCAAATTCTCCTCCGTAATTTCAAGAAGATGTAAAAATTGATTTTTGGTGATTAATTAAAGGTAAATGGTTTCATCGCCGTGGAAAATAAATACATTTATTTATTATGATTTTAAATTTTACCTTTTTGTAATTATTTCACGTCGTCATGTTATGGAACGTTCATAATAACGTTAAGTCAAATTGTTTTCCTAAAACATTTATAACTCGAATACTTATTAAGTCAAAAATTTTGATAGGTCAAAAAAGTTTAATTTTCTTGAATTTTGACTTATCGAGGTTCCACATTTTAGACCTGTAATATGTAACACAAAGTTGATTTTTTCTGCCCTTGCTGTCCTTCAGTAGGTAGCCGATATAAGAACTGAAGTATATATAAGTTATAAGTAACTACTTAGCGCGGTATTGTACCACCTTAAACTGTTTAGGTTCGTCCCCTTAAAAAATATTTTATTTCGACGTCTCTGAGTGATAATGATTATTCATTAGATACAGTATTTTTGATTTTTGTTAAATATTTATTAAAAATATCTTTAAATATTCTTATTTTTAACGTATACGTTCATGGAGTGGTGTCTCTTCACCTATGGTAAAACCAGTAAATACTTAAATAAATATATTTTTTTGCATTGATAATCAGAATAATAAATTTTATTTCATTTTTATAGGTATCTGTGGTACCTGTAATTACGTATAAACGATCATTTTATTTGCGGTTTTATAACATGAATCCTGATAGATACAGTTAAATGCATATATTTATACATGGATAATTAACCAAATTGTGGCGTGACAGAAAATGAGTTACTAATAATGTAGTTAAATATGGATGATAAATAAATAAAAATAATATTGAATGTTTATAGGTATAACTGCATAATGCATAAACAAACATTATTTGTGACTATATATGATAATTAGAATCATATAATGTAGAATGAGAAAACGAAATCAAAATAAAATATATAGCGTGTGAATGATTTAAAAACCTCAACTATGTCAATAGTAGGTATTTAAAGGTTGTTTAGTTATGAAATATGGAGGAAAGTATGTATATTGAATATGTTAATTATTGTAAATATTATCTCTATAATATAATATATACATTTTAAATTAATTAAGACATATTAATTTAACTTTTTGACTTATCATGATTATTTATTCATGTATCTAGATAATGTATATTATACGTATGCATACCTAACAAATTGTATAAAAATATTTCTTGTAAAAATGTATACGTTTAATGTGTTTTTTTCAAATTTAATTGGACGTATTCGCTTCTTTATACAACTTAATATACAATACCTAATAAAACATTAGAGACTACCAATTAAAACCCGTAACTATTTTATAAAAACACATCCTTTAAAAAATAATCATCATGTCATTTTAATTCTAATTCCGTTTGCTTTTTAGGCAATATATAATATATATTACTATATGATATACAAAGTATCTTACCGAGTATTCCGGTTAATAAGTTTTTCTGGTTATTTTTAGAAACTTTTTTTGGAATTATTTCAACAATATTGACTGTTATTTGTATAGAATAAAATAATTTTCATTATTTTTTATGTACATAATTTTTTTTTCAACATTTTTTTCATAGTAACCTCTACTTTTGACACTAATTTAAAAGCGAATACTGAATATGTTTTTAGAAATTTTTGATATTGAAGTTTTTCTATGTCGATCAATCGTTTAAGATCTGTAAATTATAATAAGAAGTTTTGAATAAGTATAGCGGACTAGTGGAGTAGTGGTAATCAATTTTCACTAGTAAAATATCTATTTAGTTCTTTATTAACTGATTTTACAATTTTTTTGTTCCATACCTACAAGTACATAGATACAGGGTGTCCCAGTACGATTTGACAAATGCAATAACTTTTGTTCTATTAGTAATAATTGTTATTTTTTTTTTGAAAATTTTTACTAAAGCATTGTACTACTATACCTATACAAGGTATACAACTTCAATATACTTTATGTATCACATAATATGTAATATACTATTTATTTTAACCGGTTAACAAGAGACCAACTTCCATCCTCATTCCTTTTTATTCTTTTGCGTTATTGTGTCACAATATGTTCGTGATGGCGGAGGTAGATGAAGTGGTGTTGACGGATAATCTAGTGGCGGTGGTTGTGTTACAATTTATAGATCAGCTTTGAACAAGTCAGATTGTTCTGTTATCTCAACTATTGAGTTATTTTTGTAAAGTTTTGTCAATGAAAACTTTCTACTAATTCTTTATTTAGAACCCTTTCAAACAAACATCAATAATAGTTAGGAAAATAATTTTCTTAAAAATAAAAACTTAAAACATAATTTAATAACTCCAAATAATTAAATGGGAAGATAATTTTGTAGAAAATAAAGTTTGTAATAGTTATAAAATGAAACACTAATTGAATGTAAAATTATGGTCAGGGAAATATTTATATAGAAAATAAAATTATGCAACTCTAAGTTGCCAAAAAGCTAAAAATATGAAATTCTGGTTTTTTAATAATGTAATATATATTTTTATTTTTTTGAACATGCGATGACAATCAATGCGACCACCGCAATTGAAACGAATGTAGATATTATACAATAACGTGTGCGTTCGGTATTCAGCGTGGGCGATCGAGAGACCGCACATCATACTATATTCGTATCCTGTATGTGTGTAGGGATAATCATCACTCGTGTTTAATTATACGACACAAATGAGAACAGACGCGTCGGCCGTCCGTATATAACGCGTGTCAACCGAAAAATAATGTCTTTTTAAAATTGTATTTTCTCTTCTCATCTGTGGGTGTACTAGCTCCTATATAGGACCATTTTAAAAAATCATTGCCGACCGCATTATGTTATGATATAAATTGAGGAGGCGAATTAGCAATATATATGTTTTAGTCAGACAAATAGACATAGCTAGGCTTAAGTAACATCGATTTAGTATCTGCGTTCTGGCTCCCTTAAATTTCTGAAAAAAGATCGTTCCCACATAAATTTAAATATTTAATTTTATTCTATACCAATATAAGTAATTTAAACAAATAATAATTGTCATTTGGTATCATATAAATCCCTGAACGGAATAAAAATACAATCAAACTTGACTTGTTTTTGGTTCTAGTGTAATATCGTCTGTACGAATGTTATTATAATGACTAAACGCGATATATGATGTTAATAATTTCACCATAAAATCACGCGCCGCTAAATGTAGATCAATTTTATCGCGATAACACATAGTTCGAAAACAAAATCATATAATGCACGTTCAATAAGAATAACACACCGCGCGTGTTCATTTTATATTTCATAATATTATGTACCATAAGCTATACGACCGTAACATGAGTGGCAATGTTTGATTCTTTTGTGTATATATTAAAAAACAAATCTATTTGTGGAGCAAGGGTTGTGAAAATGTTAAGAAACTCAAATCCACCGAAATTTGTCTGTTAAATAAAAATACTAAAACAAAGTTGGTAATATTTTTGAAATAAAGTACATATAAAAATGATATTCAGAATATGTTTTTATGTCTTGTACCTTGTGTAAAAGACATAGTGTTTATATGTATAGTTATAATTTATAATATTATGTTAAATGTTAATGTATATGTTAAGATTAATGTCGACATTTGGTGAATGGGTTGATATTTTGCAGAAAAAACCATGTAAAATTTGTATATTAATATAAAACAATATAATTATTATACAATTTATACAAATGAAAAAACAAAATGACATGACATAAAATAAACTACCTAAATCACAAATTGTAACAACAGTGACTAAAGTAATTCCAATATACATTGATGAGTGTCTGTATGTTCATGTAAGAAAATATAATATATTATGTATATACTATATAATAAGTTTGACAATAATTAGGTTTATCGATAATAAGTTATTATCTAGACCTATACCTCGATATCTAATCCATTTGTAGATGTAGGTTCTATCTATAATCGTGATGTCCAGAAACACGTCTTGTTTTATTGATGTTGAAAATAATCTAATTTAGTAAAATGTTTAGATAGAAATATGTTGTTGAACTTACTTAAAGCTGGTGGCTTAATCATTTTCATTAATAACAATTTAACCACTTATCCGAAAGAAAACTTCTCTGAAGAAAAAATTCTAAGCAACACTTGTTATATCAATATTGACAATAATCTTATTTTGTAAAATTTTGTAATATATGTTGTATAAATTTAATCGACGAAATAACAGTCATCTATAGCCTATAGTGAGTAATTGGATCGTTATATTCGTTTGTAACAATTATGTGCGTAATTATTCCGAAAGAAACAAATATGCTACCATTAATCAAAATTTGGAAATGAATGTCAACACTACCAAAAATCGATGTAAATGTTGACATTTACCCGTAACTGTTGGAATAATTTTAATTTTTAAGAAAAATATTGACATACACTAAAAAGTAAAAGTAAATGTCATCATTCACTGGTGAATTCACCAAATGTTATCTGTCCTTACTTTTTTTTCTGTGAACACCTTTTCGTATGGAAATACTTGTTCAAAAGTCTCGACCAACAACTTTTTGAAACCGGATTTGTCTTTAAATGATACTTTAAAGAGATCATTTTTCGAATTTCTCAGTTTTCTTTAGGGAAAAACTATCCAAAATTTGACAAAAAAGACTCGATAAACATTATTTTTAGATCCAAAATTTATGAAAATTTAAACATAGATAGAAAATAATATAAGAAATACTTTGGTATAAGAAAATTTTAAAAATATGAAACACACAATCAAAAAATTATTATCTCTTTCCACACTAAACAATAAATATAACAGACGATGATTTTTAATAGTATATTGATTGATCAGAAATTATCCAATAGCTTGCAATAATCTTTTTTAGAAAAATATTGATATTAAATAAACCAAAGATTCAACAAACGTAGTACTAATTTTCAAAATGTACGAGTGAGATATTTATAATATAAATATAATAAAAATAAAAATAGATTTAGTATTTATTAGAGTATTGTAAATTTACTATTTATTAATATTTCTTCTTAAATCAAATTTTATAAATACAATAATATATATATATATATTTTTTTTTTTGTTAAATACCTATATATTATATAAGTAAGAGGCTGGAATTATAATTGGGGAATGTATGGGATAGACTAATAATATGGAATAAGCTATTCCTAATTACCTAATAATATTTATAAATTATTTGGCGGAAAAATGTATTTTGCCCTCGAGTGCCAGTATAGCCGTATTAAGATACGGAATTGGAAATCACACACTAACTTTATTTTCCCTTGAAATTTCCCTTAAGATTGTAAGACCTTTTTCTAAAATTCTTGAAAATGTCGAAATATGCACTATAAATTTTAAATTTTTATTACTTACTTACTTTTATTGCTTACTCAGTACATAATTCGTTAGACTAGAACAATAATTATGTTAATTATGTAAATATATAGGTACAAATCTGAGCGTTGTAGTTATCGTGTACTTATTCAGTGTTGCGATGCGTTGGCTGCGAGGATTTATTATCTGTGACAAATCAACGGTGTTGTCCCAATCGTTAATAGCAAATATATATATATATATATATACATACATACATAATTAAAAAATCCCATGTACCCATTCATGTACAAACCGATTTCAGTAATGTTTAAATTGCACGTATAAATTATAATAACATCACTGTTGTCTTGATTATAGAGACGTGCATTGAGCGCAGAACCTATTATATTATATAAATATGTATAAAAAAAATTGATAACTATCTTATTACCAATGAAGATGTGTTATTATATTTTGTTCTTTCGGTAATATAGTAATCGCGATAATTTGTTGATATCGTATTTGAGGGCGTTTTTTTTAATTAACACATGGTCTTGTGATCAATTCGTCTTTAAAAATGTACTCATGTACGTATATTGTGTAAAGTGTAATTTATGTATCAAGCACATAGTACCTATATACAATTATTTTGTGTATATACATTTTTGTTTTTTTTAAATCTTAATTTAAAACATCAGTACATAATATTATCATGAAGTTACTAAAAATTATCATATTTCTTTAAGCAAGGCATTTAGTTCAGTAAAAAGAATATTTAAATAACATATTAATGTTAAATACGATTAAAATTACTAATTTATTATCAATGATTTCTTGCTTAGTTGAATAGTACATTTTAATAAATCAATTTATAATAATTTTTTTTTAATATTTATTGTTTAATGAGGATGGAGATTACCAATTTGAAATATATCTGTTATATAAAAACGGTGATATTAAAAACATTGAATTGTGGATATGTTTTTAATATTACCAAAAGTAAAGGGATTGAAACACGCGCTTGAAGATATTAAATGGATAAGAGTGTGCGTAAAACATATCTCTGTGAATATTTAAAGAAGTCGGTGTTTTTCCACAGAATTTTTCTTCTCAAATTGCTACTATTTTGATATAGTTACAATAATTAAATGCTTCTACACTTGTTTACCCTTTTCCGCTCTGACATTCCAAATTCAATCCGAATAATTGGCGACACATGAGGCCTGATGCCTTTTTTTATTTCGATCATTGACTATAAAAATCATCATAAAAATGAAAATATAAATATTTTAGTTGCCGATGTCCGATTGTTCAGATACATTCATAGAGTCAATTTTTTGCGACACAATAATGACCGAATGACATTATCCATGGAATAATATTAATATATATAGTACTACTATTACTACTTCTACTACTACTAGTACTGCTAGTTGCTACTACTACTACTGCTACTACTACTATGTATTAAATCCCCTTTCTTTCTCGATTTTCCACTCCTCTTTCTCACCGCTGGCCGAATACGGTTTCTACGAAGAAAAACAAGAATACAGGTATATGTGACACCATCCAGCGATTGGTGCTTTATCGTCTGTGGCGGTACGCTTCCGTAGATACCCGGGGTAACAGTTGCAACACGCACACAGGGTGTGTATATACCTACGTCTTACACATTGCATTTAAAGAAGCATGTATTATTTTCTGTATAATATCCCAAAACGCATTGGTATTTTGGTGAGTGGTGGCTGTTCACGTTGTGGGTTCGAATACAGTGAGCGCAATATTGATATCACAATATTGATAATAAAACGTTTTTCCATTCGTAGTGATACCGTTTTCAGCATAGAAGAATTAATGGATTAAAGACTACTTCAAACGGTAGTGGACCAGCGATGACAATCAGGGAAAACAAAAAGATATGCATAGGTATACTTAAACTACCAACTACACGATTTGTCACCGAGGAAATAATGTTGACAAGAAACGTGCAAATTAATATTGTAATATATTAATTTGATATCATTGTTGTGTGTTTGTTGATCATTTTTTTTTTTTTTTTTTGTCTCAATTGGTATTTTTTTAGTTGATTGTCAGTCGCGCTTCGTACCGATTTTATGTAATATTTTATGATTATTTTATTGTTTGGCTTCCTACTCAGTAACTGTTAAATTTTCATAAAATCATGATTAAAAAATAAATTAAATTCAACGTATCATTTAAACTTAAACTGTACACACACACACACACACATACACACTCACACATGCAATTGTAATTGCATGTATAAACAATTTATACAATATACACGTATTTATTTACACTCAATGTATAAATCGGTATATAACGAGTATATCGTACATGCTCGTGTATATAATAATATAATATTATTGTTTATAAGGTATTCTTTATAATAGTAATGTTTTTTCTTTCTTTAATTTGTCACCGTTCGTCATGTCACGGCACGTTTTTCTATATTATTAGTAGTAGGCACTAGGCTGGTACGTCATCATTGGAGAATCTACGTTTTCCCACGATAAAACACGATCAAAATACACCGAGTATACCGTATATACGTGTTTATGTTATTTAGTAACGAGTATATTTTTAGTCTACACGTTTTGCAATAGTATTACTTTATAAAATAATATGCTTTGTTGCAGAATTTTTAATCAGGTTTATACTGCATAAATTCCTGAGTTCAAGCATGAATTTTTTAAGGTCATTCGTGTTCTATATACAAATTAATATAGTCCATTTTAATATCCGAAGTCACCCTGTCATTTTTAAAGCTTTTTTTATACTTTCATTTTTTTCTCTTCTTATTATCAAGTGTATAGTTATTATTAAGTAGTATAAATCTCGAGTTGGCTAAACTCTCCAGATTTATGTAAAATATTTACCAAAGTACTAATGTCTATAGTGGAAAAAAGTAGATAATCAATATGCTATCTGTCGGTAGGTATAACATACTAGCAATAATAATTGTTTTGGGATTACATGAGTTGTGTCCCTGGATATTTAATCGCTTGAATTTAACATGAGTTGGGTCCGCGGTAATATCAAAAACTCGAGTGAAAAACCAAAATATATATTTCTTGAAATTAGAGTGGTACTTCCATGATATAAAGTATTTGCAAATGACGGTAATAAAATTAAAATACCCCCACGTTGCACAACAAGTTGAGGATATATTTAGATAGATTAGAGCGAAGTGACAATGCCAAGGAGCGTTATAACGAGTGCCAAAACACTCGCAGAAACTGTCTACTGTCGACTTGTTGTGTATAACTACTTGTGTTTTGGACTTTGATACTTTGGTTTATTATATTTTTTTTTCACATTAAATGTTATTATATAAATATTTATTTCATTGTCATAAATTGCCAGTTATATTTCAATGCGTAATGATTAATAGCAAAATACATCCACATCTTCATCGAAAATAAATAAATACATATTTCTAATATATTCGCTATCTCGAAAACTATTCGAGACATAGGGGGACCTAACTCATATACTCGGAAAAATATACTGGGATTCAACACGTATTTTCCATAAAATTCTTCGGGACCCGATTTGCAATTTTTAAAATATGAGACCCAATTTGAGGTTGTCCATTGTTTTGAGTATGGGAGCAAATGATGTGCGTCCCGTAAAAGTGGTATAGTACACAAGTTGCGTTCCGGATCGTTTTAAACGAAATTCGTGTATTTTAATCATGGGTTCTTAAACTGAAAATAATTAAATAAATAACAATTTGTTTTTATTGAATGTTTAAAAAATAATAAATACAAAGTAAATGAAACAGTAAGAGTGACTATGATATAATCATTCATTTTCAAAAAACTTTGTACGTTTAGTATCCTTTTTTTTCAGCATACATACATAATAATTAGTAAATATATTTGAGTAAAAAAATAATAATTTAATATTTTCGATTTCAATTATCCCAATATATTATCTGGATTATTGTTTATCAACCAGAAATCGAGAAAAAAAATCCATCCACGCTTATCATAATTTAAAATATTTTGTTATGTTTCTCGAAACAATACAATAATTATTAAAGTTCAAGATCACTGACAATCCCCAAAAATTGAAAAAAAGGCACTACCTGCCAAATGAAGGGGGACACAACTTGTGTATACTTTTTTTACGGGACACATCTTGTGTACTCCGTTTTCTACACTAAAGAGTTCTGACACCAAATACATGTATATAACTATATTGGTTGGTGTGGCAGGGTACTTAAAATGCTCTGAAAACTCAACATTTCCGAAATTCTTTTGCAGCAATGCCGACGTATTTAACGAGAGCGGAGATTATTTTAATTGCTCGTCGTCAACACCGCAATTCTCTCTGCGCATAATATATAATATATTTTATAAATTAAAGCTGCATTTGACATACCGCCGCTGTCGCATTAATTAGTAATTAATTACGCTTTTACCGTGTTCGCGTTTATGTTCAAATGAATGTATGATGACTATGAGGTCATCAGTTTGTATATATTAACGGCAATATGGATATTATTTTGCAAAATACCTGGGCATTATGTGAAATGCCAAAAATCACTCAATTCAAATTTTAAGTGTGTTAGAAATAGAAAGTTTGTCAGGTAAGCAAATATTAAAAGTTTTTTCTCATACTGTGCCTTGGGGCCTTCACAACCCTAAATCGGACCCTGTTTATACCTACTATATGAAAGTGTTAAACAATCGTGGAATTGCAATCATTCAATGCTTTGTATATTATATGACTTAAGTACACGCAGTGGTATCGTTTTGAGAAGGTTTCTATATAATATTAACTCAATATCCTTTTTTTTTATTTTATAAAATTAGTAGAATAAAATTCTAAAACGATATAATTTCACGGTTGTTGTACAATTTTGCATTAACTCCAAGAATGAATCACATAAATCCGGCATTCACCAACCAGTCTAATTGGCGATATAATTATTATCTACACTAATTGAGTGTATGCGTCCGGCTAAACGTTTCGACTGACGGATGATGATATATTTTTATTAATGGTGTTTTTTGATTATCTGTATTGTTGTGTAAGTACCTAATGGAATATATAAAAAAAAAAAAATATAATAATACATATTTATTCAATATGAAATCTGCTGTTCTTCCTTTTTGAAAATCGGTGGATATGGAAACGGTAATTAATCATGTCTTGATATGGATATCTGTCGACAAACGTGTTTATGGTCGTGTATTATAATTATTTTTAAGAATATTACAGGCAATTACGATATATATTATTAATTCGGTACGACGCGGGAGGAGTTTCGTGCTGTTATGCGTTCATTATAATCTCGTTCGCTTACTACAAATTAATTATTGATAATCAAGAAATAATTGGCTTAATTATATAATTTAACCGATAAATCTTCATCAGAATTATATAATTTTATAATAATATAGTTGTTATAAAATAAATGTACAAACGCATATTGAAATTAATTTAACGTATAAAGAACGACAGTTAATTTTTTTTTTTCACTGTTCCATGGAAAATTGTAATTTGTTTTTAAAGTAATATAGATAATATGGACGTTGCTTTTTCTCTTCAGTTTTCTTTTTCTTCTTTGGTTATCTTCCGTGCCACCACAGGCACCGCAAGGATATTTATCGGGAGAGGGGTGTATAATATATGATGATTTTTTAATAAATACGTAAAGAATTTTTTTCAAATTATTTAATCACATAAATAATAAAAAGTTTTTTTTGAACGGTTACAAAGTACTGCGGGATATTTTTAGAAAATCTAATGGTGATAATAGTAACCATACACAACCTCAATGACAACTAGTAAGCTTATCGCATGTGAAGAAATTGACCAATTAATATTTATATCGAATGTACGTTCATTACAGTACTCTATATCAGTTGCGAATACAAGGGGCGTAAGTTTCCCCTCCCCAAGGGCGTATTTAAGAGAAGACTAAGGGGTTTAAAACCTTCCAAAGATTTTTTTTAGCCCCCTTCCTCATCACAATAATTAAATGCTATTCGTATAGATAAATTGTATCATGAATTACGAATCATATATTCAGATTTTATTTTAGCCCCCTGAACAATCACCCTAAATATGCCCTTGCCCCTCCACAGTTCACAAAAATAAGTTTTCTGGCTGTAAGAAATAATAAATTGTCTCATAACAATCGCTAGTTAGTTCTTATATACATATATAGGTACTGTGTTTGATGAATACACATAGAAAGAGACTAAAAAAGGCTATCAATTTATTGATTAAGTCATTGAGGAATTTGGAAAAGAACCTAACCCAGTTTACAGTTATTATTTAAAAAATAAGTAGTTCATTGATAATTATATAAAGAAAATATTTTTATTATCATTCAATTTTTATTTATTTATTTATTTTTTTTGTAAAGCCAAGGGGATGTAAGTGCATGCTTTCCACCCCCCCCTTCACAGTGCCTATGATTACTCTAAAACTTTGAATATTTCAAATTAAATAATTGTATTTAAGAAATATAATACAAGTAAGTAATCAATCACCATTGTCAAATAAATGATATTATTCAATGAATTATTTATAGTAAATAAATTGTCCTTGCACTCACAATTAAAGTATTATTATAGTTACTCACTTAGTGATTGATTTACTTAAGTTTGTTATGAAATCATTAATATAATTAATACAATGAAATAACTTTATAGCGAGTTAATATTATTTTACTATACTTAAAAAATATAATGCATATTATAAAGAACGATTTTTTATAATTGAGTGGTTTCGTTAAATAAAAGTTACTGTATTCTGTTGCCATAATCAGTTGGATCGATAATAATTTGTCGACGTTTCTTTTCGCTATGTTGGTTTCAAAAAATTGTTCATTAGTTTGCGTGTAATATTTAGAATTGTTTTTTTAGTTGAAACATCAAAACCTATGGTAAAATTAAATTTGATAAAATTGTCTAAATCTACCATAACATTATTATGATTATAAACGTGTGGGGTGGGGGCGCACTACGACTAGAAATACGCGTCAAAACATAACGTTGCGTCTAGGCGTTCCGCTTATACGTGTAATGCATGTAATTTATTTACTCGCCTGCCGTTGTTATATGTTTCAGTGTAGTATTCAAATAGCGTGTAATTACTAATTAAAGAACGTTACTAAACAAATCCAGTGGAAAAGAATTGAATCAACTAATTAGCCATATGAAATATTATACGCGAAAATTGATCCCAGCAATATGTTTAGCGACTTACTCTAGGTATACACCCATGTAACTATTATATTAATATGCGTACGCATCCGGTCATCGTAGACGTATTTTTCCCCACCCTAAACAATGAATATTTTGCGCCTAAGTAGGTGTACATGTTTAAATTATAAAAACGCAGTTGGCTTAATTTTTTTTCAGTCCAACGCTAACCAATTCGGAATCATGGATGGATAGAGTAATTGCTTCAGGGTAGGAGCATTAAAAGTGAATCGAAGAGGCGGGAAATTAATTTCAAAATTTTGATCAAAACCCGTAATAAAAAAACTATAATGTAATCACATTTCAAGTAATTAAATAATGTACATATTATCTAGAATTTATTGTTGAGTTATTCTTCCGCGAATTCATTTAAAATAAATGGAGAAATATCTACTAAAAAAATGTTTTGGCGATGGTGATGGTGAAGGGGGGGGGTATTTCAATTTTTTTTAGGACGGTTATTATAATTTTTCTGGGGGGCGATGAATTGATTTAATGTGGTACTGGATTTGGAGGCTACGCCGTAATACGGAGGGTAAAATCACGTGTGTGGGTTAGTTATTCAACCCCACGCGTTAACTGCATAAAACAACAATAACAACGACGAAAACGCGGTTAATATCGTTTCGCAGTCGAAACCTCGATCGTCGCACGCGGCTCATAACACAGCCGTCGACGCTATGCGACAACGACGTCGGTTGCCCGCAGACTGAACGCGGTCGTTCAACAACACGGTGTTCAGCGAGGGGAGTGTTAATCGTGCGACGCGCACACATAACCAGTTTGTTGCGTCTCTCGCCCGTCATCGCTCGAGCCTGCTCAACAGCTGATCGCCGACGGATTTTCCTGCTCACGCGATCCTAACGGGTGGCATAATAATAATAAATGCGTCACCCGTATGTCTGTCGTTAATGTCAAGTTCAGCGACGAAAATGACCGGTGATTGTTGGCGTCGAAATGCGCGTGTCCGTGGCTGGTTCCTGAGCTTCCGAATTGGTTCCCGTTTGAAAAAGATATTTTATTTGGTTGAGTCGAATTGCATCCGAATCGCAGCCGAATGGTTCCCGTTAAGTTACGCACATTTTCCTTCTAAATTTTACAGGCATAGGACTGTTGACTTTAAAGTAGGTTTGGCTAATGATATTCGTTAATATGTATTAAAAAAAAAAAAATGATATAATATTTACAATTTTAAATCGTTGATTTAGAAGTCAACTAGTTATCATTTAGGTATACAAAATACAATTAATAAAATTTAATAAATACAATTTAAAACCGCTGATTTGTAAATTTGAAGTAAAACTTTTTTTAAATATTCAATTCTCCTAATCTTCTCATTAATGTACTCAGTTATGCATTTTCTAAGTATATACTTGTTATTTCTTTCCTGTTTGCTAGTAAGTTTTCTTCGATTATTACTTCGAAATTTAATATAATCTAGTGTCTGAATGCTATTTAAAATAGGTGTAGGTAAATTGTGTTAAAAATTAAAATTGTGACTATTTTACGTGTACACAAACGGGAAACAATTCGGCTATACTTAATAAAATACTTTTTTAAAATGGGAACCAATTCGGTTACTTCCGTGTTTGCAGCGGCGCGATAACAACAATAATAATATTTCCTGTGACCTATTTGATAGGTTGCCGATCTGCAGTGATTATACTATTATTGACGACAGTGCGTCGAAGTCGAACAGCAAGCATTGTCATGTAAATATTATTTTCCAAGTCGTTAAGTCACCGACCGGCAGATAATAATTTTATCGTATTAGCTATATGTTTCGCTGTTAACGGACGCCTCGGAGGAAACGTCGAGAATACACGTGTGTGGTGGTTATATTAAGTAGGTGGCTGTACGAAACATAACAAAAACGCAGAAGTAAGGCCACGCTAAACTACTCGGGGCGGCGTGGTAGACACATTATCGAAAATTATTTAGGAGCCCCCAAGGGCCTGTCGGTCCGAACTACATCTGTTATTATTATTATTATTATTATTATGCACTAATCTTATTGGCTAGTATCGCGAGAGATTAATCGTTGATATGCCGGCGAGAAATGGATGTCGTAAAATGAGACTGGGTCAAGGCATTCATCAATTAGTAGCGAGTATTACTATAATAATTGGTGCTTGAACGTGCAGACGTCTAAACTGCTGTGTCCCGGGAAAAATTAAGTTAATTGTTTTGACGTAAATAATATGGACGTAAATTATATTTGACGTAAATAGTAACGGGACATATAATGTAAACTTTACCGGTTATAAATGGTCAAATAAAAGGTAGTATTTAAACTCACCGATTAAATTAGTTTCATAGTTATTAGTTTTTGTATAAAGATCGTTTTGTATTATCCAGAGGACACAACGAGACGATTCTTTCTATCTTCCAAAAATTACATTTTTGGTTTTCAATCACGCGCGAATATTGATGTATATAATTTGTAATTTTATTCTTACATTTTATTATACGTATTATTTTACATTATACAAAGTGGCTATAGGAATAGGATAGTAATGATAGGAAACAACGTTTACGAAATAGATGACATCGTTTTGAATATTATTATTATTGAAACCTGCAATTGATTTTCAGAATGTATTATATTAGTGATTGAAACTACTCTAGAAAATAACCTATAATAAAATAGATACGTGGAGTTTACATGCTGTCTGTTCGTTCGACTTCTTATGAAGGTATGAAGTTTGAAAAACATCAATAATTCTAGAAATGTATTAAAAATATTATTAAATTGTTTAATATCTTATGCAAATGAAAAAAAAGTGCAAAAATATTTATTTTCACAGTATACTTCTTAGTTGTATAGTATAGCAATACTTGGGGATTTCTTTCGTGGATGTGACATTCTTCTAAACAAACGCTCCAAAAAACGAACATAATAATAATATTTGGCAACGGAATTCATTTAAAATTAATGTGTCCAATAGTTTTAGACAAAAAAGGTTACGATGATCGAGGACCTATATAGCCTTTTACTGGTTGAAATGCCAACGAGTGAAAGTGCGAATTTCATACAGTGACAGGCGATAGAATCAGTCAGCTGATGGGTGTATACGAAGTAGTCCATTATTTGTCTTATGGACGGAACCCGACGCGCTTCTACACGCTTACAATAATGCTTGAATTATCATATTTTCTTGTTGCCCGAACTCCTCGATTTTTATGTTATCGCGTGCATTGTACGCATATACCATGTTATTGTAGGAATTTGTCGTCCGCCTCTAAGTGTTTATAATATTGTTTTCGTTGTGTTTGCAGTCGAAACGGTGATCGATCAAACGCGGTGGCAGACGGACAACAAGCCAGTGATGCATCCCAGTCGCCGTTGCAGTAGTTGCACACACCGTCACTGGACGCGGTACGGACGATAAGCACGGCCGCGAGACACCAGCAGCCATAATAATAGTCGTACGCGACAACTACAGTGCACCGTGCGCACCGTACCCCGGGGGGAGCGACTGATACTCGGGGCGTACCGCGGCGGCATTATCGCATATAGCGTGCGCGCACGTTCGCTCACATCATGATGGCCAACTGTCTACAACAGCTGCAGCAGTCCGTCCGCGGGGACGCGACCGCGGTGGCGATGGAGCTGCAGCACCGCGGCGGCGGTGCGGGCGACCAGTCTTTCGGCAAGCCGGGCCGCGGCCACGACGACTCAACTGCGGAATACTGCAACGACCGGGTGCAGCCCACTTCCGGTGGCCGGCTGAACGGTTCGGCCGAGCGGCCGCTCAAGTTCAGCATTGACAACATACTGCGGCCGGAGTTCGGAGGCGGCGGTGGCTCCCCGATTGCCGCCGCCACCGCAGCCGCGGCGGTCTTCAACCACCACCATTTGCACCACTACCAGCACCAACAACATCACATCCAGCAACTACAACACCACCATCACCTCAACAATATCGAACGTCTCAGCCATCTCAACTACCAACTACATCATCTCAGTCAGCTCGGTCACGGTGCCGCCGTGGCTGTTCCCGCCGCGGCCACCGCCGTTTCTGCTACCACCGCGACGACTGACGCTGTCACCGTGTCGTTGGACCACGTGGACAAGTCCGCGGCCAGTAGCAGACGGTCGTCGTCTTCGTCCACTGCCGAGCCACCCAGTTCACCCATCGATCTGTCCTGTTCCGACTCGCAGACTGGTAGTGTCAACCACACAGCGACCGCGACCACAACCTCGGCCACAACTTCCTTAGACACGGTCACCGACAAAGAGGGCAGTGGTGGCAGCGGCTCTCAACAGTGGCCGGCCTGGGTGTACTGCACTAGATACTCGGATCGTCCGTCTTCCGGTAAGTCTTTATTTATCAACATTTTGAACCTAACCCCCCCTCACCCTTCTCCTTTGCGATATATAACGTATGAACCGTGACACGAAAAGAAGATATGAAAATTTTCACATTGAAAATACAAGTAAAATTATCTTATCTCATTGATATATCCGTGTACGTCACTACGGTAGGTACTGTAAACATCGAAATATTTCTGCGGCAAATCAATATTTTTGAATGCGGTTTTTTCGATAATTATTTACTATAAAATGCAAATTTAATTACGTGAAATTCGTGAATTAAATCATTTTTTTGTATTATTTATTTTTTGAAATTTTATTTAAAATTTAAAATAGAAATGTTTTTAATTAACTTTTTTTTTTTTTACTCAGTTAATTGAACAAAGTTAAAGTAGATTTAGTTTTTAATTTTAGTTAATCGCACGTTAAATTGTAATAATAAATAAAAATTACATTAGTATTTAAATTATTTTAAATTTTTTGTATCCGTTATTAGTCAGCTGTACAATATTCAAGTATTTGTTTCCAGGAATCTAGTATTTTTTGTAAAGTTTCGATAACGCACTGTATATTTTAACAAAAATTAAGATTTCTTAATATGTTAAATTTTTGTTTAATTTGAATAATATTTTGAGAAACTGACTGTAAAAATATAATAAAAAAATAAAACCATCTCAAAATTTAAAGGACATAAAACAATGTATTTTTTAGAATAATTAAATTTGAGTAGTTGAAAAAACTGGTTTCAAAAATATTTACTTGCCAAAGAGATATTTTATTGTTACGGGACTTACGTAACATTCTATATATTATGCACATTAGTTTTCAATGTTTGCCCGAATTTTGGGGTGCGTGTCCTCGGGGTAACATAATACTTACATTCTAGCGGATCAAGACCATATAATTATTGTTAGTTCAATATAAATATAATACATTTTATCTATATTACACAATTATTGATAACTTGTGAAAATTTCAAGTACCTAGTCATATTACTACCGGAGTTATGACATAGGTTATCTTTGTTTTTGGATAGAGTATTGAAAATTATGAAAAATCATAAAAAATAAAATTTAATAAATACATTCGATGTTGGAGTAGTTTAAATATTGTAGTAACAGTTTATAAGTCTTTACACACTGCTCCGGTTCATGGCTCAGTTACGGTATTAATGTGTCATATTCATAAGTGCAATACAATAAAGGGTCTTGGGGGTTATACTCCCTTCAAACTTCTCATAGTCCACCCCAGAATTTTTGAAAATTGCATAAGGTTAATGCCTTTTGGAGGGACTAAACCAATCAAATTAACATGTTGGTCCCCTTTTTTATTCTAGTTGCACCAATAACCATACTGTTGTGGTACCTTAGGTAATAGTTTATGAATGTGAAACTCAATTATGTTTTTGTGATGGTTAAATAAATATAGATAATAACAATTACTGTAATACGATTTAGAGAGTAATTACTAACATTAATATTTTTACTTTGTTAACACTATTAAAGTGTTTAGAATTCACCATGTAGGTATATTTGTTCGCTAATTATTAGAATAAAAATTACAGTGATGGGTCTATGATAGGATGCAGTTTTAACATTTTCCCCGAGCATGAAAAATTCAAGTTCCGCCTCTACCACCAGGGTAGGATTTCTGGTACCTATAAAAGTTATTATATTATGATACTTTTGAACAAGTATTTCTACACGAAAAAGTGTTGCCATAAAGAGAAAAAACATTATTGTAAAACCACTATTTTTGGCTCCGATCAGAACCTAAAAATTATATCAGTGTACCATTATTATTTATTTTTTTGTTTTTCAAATTTAATTGGTTAATCATTGATGACCTGTACTACTGAAATAAGAAACCAGTAGATGCAAAGTCGTCGCATGAATTAGGTCATCCTAACGTACGTCCCTTTTAATAATATAATCTACAGGTTCTGGCAGTGTATCTTCGCGTTGAACCTTCTTTCTCCTATAAAAAAAAAATATTTGTTTTACTTGACAGTGTTTATGCATTTATTTTATTTTTTATTTCATAAGCAATGGGATGATTATGCATGAACGCGTATTTTAATGCTTGGGTAAAAGATGTCGTTTGACCTGGGTTCATTAATTTGATTTATTAATTCATCCACGCCAGGAATATTTTTATTATTTTTTTATTCACTCCATTAATATTCATATTTCAAATATTTTAGATTTTGAGTAGAGCGAAGAAACAAGTGGTTTTATAATTATGTTTATTTCTTTTCTTTTCCTGTGATTACTTTTTTGTCTCGAAAAAGAGCTTGGATGAAGAACAAGATTTCAGTAAAGAATCTTGTCTACATAATACTTAAAAAAAAAATAGAAAAAACTACCTAAAAACTGAGGCAAGACAATAAAATATACTGTAAACTAGATTTTCATGAAATCGAATTGATAATTGAGTCATAACTACAAAATTAATAGTATTAGAAAGTTGAAATCTTCATTTTATATCAACAATACAAAAATACAGAATTAAAAAATATTATTAAAAGATTTTTAGGTTAAATATAGTATTTTGGAAATAATCGGTTTTCATAAAATTTTATCTAATACAATTTTTGATAGAATGAGTTAAAAATGTAATATAACTTTTCTCATAATATATTATACATGTATATCTAACGTACCTGAAAAATATGTAAAAAATCATTATATTATATCGTTTTTATCAAAATCTTATAAAACATTTAATTTATATTAAAATTGATATTTTTTTTTTGTCAAAAGATTTCTCACGTATTTTCTTAAATTTTGGCTACATTTATACATTTCTATATAAACAATATATAAAGTTGATTGATGATTTAAAGAAATGTGTGTGCTCGGTATGGGGTGATCTGATGAAATAACAGTAACAGAAATGGCAGAAACTTACTGAAATAATAGTAACACAACTGGCAGAAAATATCCCTTAAGCGAACAATTAATCGTCTTTTTTGAAACCGTATAAATTATTGGAATTTCTTTATTTTGTTAGCGCTTTGTGACATCCAAGTCTGATGGTACGACACTAGTTACACATTTGATAGTATATTTACTACTTTAAGACACTTTAAACGAGTGCACGCATTGCATTTTCAACCATAGAGTTAAAACACAAAATAGAGTACGATTATATTAATGTTTGACATATATCACTACGTTTTAGTAATTGCGTGAAGTTATGTACGATGCTATTTTATAAAAAGATTCAAATTTTTCTGAGTTGTACGGTAACACCTTAAGCACATAACACTCGCGTTATATTTACTCGAAATTAACAATGAGAATATTGTTTAAATGAAAGAACAGTTTTGTGCCTGGTACTTAAAGTTTATATTTATTCGAAAATACTGCATAAATAATATATACAACCAAGAGAAACGAAAACAATGAGAGAACAATTCGTACTTGACTACATAATTAATGTTTACGGAAGCTATTCTGATATGTTTTTATTCACCACTATATTTAAATATAATCTATTTATTTTTACTCATCAAATAATGAAATAATATAAAATCCGTAGCAACTTGGCACGTTTCAAAAAAGTGAAGTCATATTTGTGTGATTTATACTTTTTTGTATTCCAACCAATTATTTACTCATTTAAGATACAGTTTTATAAAAGTATATTTTATATGCGTTTATTTTTTAATTGTTATATGGGTAGTTGCATGTTGTCTTAATAAGTGATCCTAAAGTTCTTCGTTATAATAGTTTGAACGCGCCTACATTATGTGTCCAAAATGGAAATTTTTGTTTTTTGTTGGCTCCGGAATTACTTATTCAACTGTGACTGTCATACGGGTTTTTTAAATTGAAGAAGACTTCATGAAGTGGGTTTGAAGTATAAATTTAGTCCGATAAAACTAATAATTAATTATTTATTAATAATTAAAATAAAAAAATAATAGATATGTTTATTTTTTATTATTATGGTAACCACGGTAATGATGTATAAAGCGATTATCTTGATTAATTCATAATCAACGCCGCAGCTTAAACTATGGTGGCCAGAGCATTTTTTTCAATTTTTCACAGACTTTTTACATCATTAGTAAATTTGGTAACAGTAGTAACATAAGAATCTCGCGGAAAACTCTCTATAAATAAAATTTTAAAGTTTATTTGTTTTTAAGGACTAAAGGTTACTTCGAAGTGGCTAAATCGACTTTGATAAGATTTAGAGGGGACAGTAGAGTACTTTCGTAACCATGATAAATTGATAACACAGTGATTTAAACGTAACACCCATTTAGCTTTTATAAAAGTAAAATTGAGAAGTTTATTCTGTTTGTATAGGTTAATCTTCGAAACGGCTGAACCAATTTTGATTGACAGGAAGATAATTTTGGTTACCATGTTTACAAAATTATCACAAGGATACTGTTACCTGTAATATAATGATATAAATTATAGTCTCTCTGTTTCTTTTTATTTCTCACGGTATTTATTTCTACGAGAAATAAGAGAAATAAGAAAAGAAAGTGCGTAAGAGTGAGGAGGAAAATGAGGTTTAACTCTAATGTAGTAAACATTTATTTTAACCGGCAGCGATGGGTATTTCAGCTAGTATATATATATATTTAAATGATAGCCTATTATTATTAACATCGGCAAAATTAGGAAAAAGTAAATATTTTACTTTACCCTCCCATCTAAGGGTGAATGAATAAATCGGAGCGTGCGATTTTTTAGTTTTTTGACGTTTTTGTCGGCAATTTTTAGTTTAATAAACTCAAATTTATATCAGACGTAGACAGTTATGGTATAAACTTTGATTTAAACGATTGACTACTTTTAAACTGGGCATATTAGATTGACACATTTTCAGTATTAATACTTAGATCAACGTCTTATTAACATTCATATTTTCAGTCATTTTGGATTAGGAATATTTATATGTGTACAACGCTTATTCTTGGACTTGGAACTCCCTCTAAAAGTTGATAATCATTAATTTGTGTGGATCTGTGGATAAATATGCTTTAAATTTAACAATAATTACCATTACTTATTCTTCATAATCACCATTGGTTTTAATTTAAACATTTCAACCATTTTTATGCGATTAAAAAAAAAAAAATTATTTGTAATATTTATGAGACATTACACACACACACACACATTATATTTGTATACATTAAAATTATTCTTAGACACACGCACAATACAGAGCACAAACTGAATAATATACTGGAAATATAAAACTGCTTAATTATTCCTATACTAATTAAAAAAGTTATATGTATGTAAAAATAAAAATTTGAAATTTTGATTTATAATTGGTATAAGTTATTATCTATGGTTCAACACACTTAATTAATTTGGAAGAGACTTGATGAATAACTATATAAAATACAGTATATTATTGAATGATACAACTTTATACCTATTAAATCCGGTTATGCATATTATGTTAGTTGATTAAATATATGGAAATAATTTCATTATCTTACATAGAAATATTATAAAACAGAACTTGCTTCATATAAATTAATTGTTATTAATTTTAATGTTTTAAATATAATTTTTAATAAAAACACAAATTTTATTTTAGTTTGGTGGTTTGTTTTAATTTAATATGTAGTTTACATTTAATTTTTATCATAAATAATTAAGTTGCCATCTTAATTGAGAATTTCAGACGAACAAAATCAAAAGAAGGGAAAACTTTTCGATGAAATTAGTATAATAATAATAATAATATATTATATAAAAATAATAATAATAATAAATAATTATTATTATCAATAATAATTGATAAATTATAATGAATATAAACAAAATTAAAATGTCGAATTTTAAATGTAACGCAGTTAAATATAGAAACGATACTATACTATAGTATAAATTTTCATGCGAGTCTTATTATACTATAATACGTTAGTTGTGTTTTAAGGATGTTTGATTTAGAATGTTATTATAAATTTCTTCTTTTTCGGGTTATAAATTATTATTATTGGTAGCTCAATCGGTGTGCATTAAATATGTATATATACTATTACCTGACTGCTACTAAACATATTATAATAGCCTTACAAAAAAAAAAAACCAAGACCGAGGCGTGCAGCTAAGATTACAAACGAGTTCGTCTAATGTAACTAGTAGGTAAACGAGAACGACGACATTCGTCGAACGTCCAAATCATCGTATACGTATCTTTGTGTGTGTGTGTGTAGGTAGGTATGTTTATGATATTAATGACATTATACCTATATAATGATTTTAAACGCAGTACGGCAATCGAATATTAAACCTAATAATGATTAATGTGTAGGTTACGATGCAACAGTCCTATTATCGAGCAGTGACCGTTAGTTTTTAAGGGTTCAAAAATGTCGTAGCAAATCTTTTAACACGTGTTTTTATTATTATTATTATTTTTATTTATTTTTTTTTGTAAGAAAGAAGAAAACGTTGTCGTGGTCTAGAACGACTTTATGTTCGCTCACCATCATTTAACACATTATCGTATTATTTTAATCGCGTCCGCTGGGATTGAAAACTCGTGCGAAAAAGAAACGTGTTGCGCGCTCGTATATACATTACATTTAATATAAACTATCAAAATGCAATTTGCACGATCAATGCAAATTGTACGCTGAACTCCCATGGCGACGTTTCTTTGCATAATATGTATATAATGTATAAACGACAACTTTTTGCGTTCTTCCGGCACCGTGTAATAATATGTACGTTATCCCCGTACCGATGCATTATTATACGCATAGGCCATGTGTACATAAAACATATATTTATATGTGCACACACACACATATATATTATATATATATATATGAAGGTACCTACTATTGTCTGTCCGAGAAGTCATTCCTAGAACGTACGTATAGACAAGAGATATACTATCCCACAGAGATTGTATATATACTTATCTGCGTATACATATTATATAGAAGAATTTTTTTTTCACGTAGTGGCTTTCTATGGTGTAGTGACTTTCCTCGGGTAGATACACTGCAGATGTATGATCGTAAAATGTAGTAACCGTCATTTTATTTGCAAACCAACACGTCCCTATATATATAATATGCATGTTAGATGTCTATATAGGTATATATGCGATTCTTTGAATGTGAGTTATGTGTCGTTAGAGACATGCATCAATATTATATTGACTGTAAGACATATTACAGGCACGTAATTATACATACTTTTAGTCCGATATCATAACTCATGATCGTTAGTAGTTTGAATTAATTTTTAAGAGGTGGATGCATTCGAATGAATAAATATATTCTGCTACCTTTCTGCAATTCGAAAATTATAGCATGTGTATGTAGTTTACCTGAGTCGAAAAGCATTGTTTACGTTTGAGTCATTGTCGTGAAAAAAAAAAAATGTACGATTATTCAAAACAAAAAATTAATTTTACGGTCATCTGCCTTAACAGACGCTACTAGGTACTATAAGGGACGTTAATTTCATTTTTAATACCGAGTGAAAAAATACAAATACCGAAACTACATTTTTTGTACATAATTTACGACACACGCGACGTTTAATATCTGTGTATAGGTATATTATATTTGTCTAAGTATATATGTATACGTTGTGCTATGTCTGTATACTAATGTAATTTATAGAAAAAAAAAAAAGACTTCCGACCGCGTATATTATTTGCGCATGAACTAGAAACGATTTAGTGGAGATTGATTTAGAAAAAAATAACCACGGGAGACTGAGAAAATGTAATTTAATGCTATCCAGCGTCAAGCTCCCGCACGGACGAAGACATACCTTATTGACTTCTTTTTTCCATTTCGCTATATTATCATACACGATATACCTGAGCATACAAATACTCGCGCAGTCTAGCTCATTTGGACGTGATGCGTGCGTGCTGTGCGAGCACACGCGCCGCGTTCAACGCAAGTGAAACGCATAAATATGGGTATATTTAAAAATTCTGGAAGACCTCAAAAACAATTAAATTATGAATAATTTTATAATAACATATATAAGACATAATTTATGTATACACATATTATTATAATACACTATACATATATGAGTGTATAATAATATAATATTGTGTATAATCACTATGCGCAGCACTCGACCCAATCCATTGTGTAACTGAATATAATTATTATTAATGTGTAGCGTAGCTGACGGTCTCTCTTGAGGTCTGAAAACCGAATACCACGAGTAGGCCTACTTGACCAGCAGCGGTTTAATTTTCTGGCGTTCGCTGGGCCAGCTCAAACGGTATATCGCCCGCACATAAAATGTAACGTCCATCAAATTATACAAAACGTACATTTAGTATATTTGTGTCTGCTCGCCTGTGTCTCCGAGTCCGCGTATAATATTATGTGTGATTGTGTGTGCATGTGTATATGTGTTGCGTATGTGTACGAGTATGTGTGAGAGCGTACGGAGATTGCTTGTGCGCGTGTACGAGTGTTACGCGCGTGAGCGCGCTACGAGTGATTGTCAGACCACCCATACGCAATATTGGTTTTGGTTCATTCCAATTTCCATTAACCAGACCAAGATTTACCTGCCGATCGCTCATTCATATTAACTTAGGCGTGTGCATACGTTGCATTTATACACAATACGTACAATCGCCATCGCGCAGACACTTGAGAATGATTTTTCATGCGTATGTGTGTGTGTGTGTGTGTGTATTGGAAAAGACACGATCGAATATCATACTAAAGTAGACTACGTTCGTGTTGCGTTTAAGTATTATCGTTATTTGTTTTCGTTTCGAAGTGGTCTCCGTGGAAAATTAAAAAAAAGTTCGTTTGACCGTGCAAAAATAATGGCTGCTTCGTTTTCGTGTTTTACTTTTCATTAATTGAGTTGTAAATTAGACGTCGTATATTAATATAAACGAATACGAATCACCAACACGTCTTGAAATATTCCAATAAATAGCGACACGTTAATTATTTAATGCACAATAAACTGTCTCGAAGACATGACGTTAGCATGCCGATGGATTTTAAACTATATTAACAATAGCAGTATTGCAGTTTATTCGTGAACTCTCCGCGAATCTCCCGCGCCCGAGGAGTGACGGAGAGAGGGTAGTATGGTGAGAGACGAGACCAGACGTGAATATAGTGTGTACATATATTATGTAATTATATAGTTGAGTCATATTGTGCATGTATTATTTTCACAATGCGTCACTGTCGCCATCAATTTGTGTCAGTACAGTCGACGACTTAACACGCTTTTTGTTCTTCGGCACATTTTCGCTAAATAATGCAAATTATATCGTATTTAGAATAATTGCGTGGTTTAACATTATCGTTTACCAGCACAAACCACATGAGAAGTTACAACACAGACGTGTAAATATCGGAAAAAAAAAAACTTTACGTGTGGTTAAGTATTCTCTACTCGTATCGTGTATTATTATTATTATTACACGTGAAAACAATCGAACAACATTCAGTTGACAACAATTGAGTTTTCCAATAATATTTCAGCCGCGCTGCAACGACCGCTGATATAAGTCATTTAATCACTTTGATACCTATTATAGTAGACGACGACAAGACTTACGCAGCAACAATACTGTTGGAATGTATCATAGTAATAATAGTAATGCTTTATATACTTGGTTTACCCAACGCTGTGTGGCCTTCAAGTTTCCACAGTAAACGATGTAGTCTGTACAAATGTTTCCACGCTAAAACAAACACTTACGCTCAAACCCCTTCATCGTCCACTTATTCATCAAGTCTTCCACAATATACTCAGACGACGCGATGGTATTTTTAATTCGAAAATAGATGCCTGTTGTACCTAAAGTAAAGAGAATTTGTAAAGTGTCTATAGACAATGAATACTGTGCTTGATTTACAATAGAATGATATAAGATTTTATTATCTTCTTAGACTATTATAAAAATAAAAAATAAAAAGTATCCTAGAAAAAAATAAAATGTATACCTAATAAACTTTTTTAATAAATTTATTTTTAACAAACCAACTGTCTGCATTTTTGTACACATATCTAAATTTTATAATATTGTTAAGTATTGTCAACTATCTAATTAGATATATAATTTTATTGTACTGATTGACATAAAAAAAAAAAATCTTTTAAATTTTAAAAAAGAATAAATTTAGTAATTTTAATTTGAAGATAATGAATAAATGTTATACTGAATGACAGTTTAAAGGCATGTGCAGGATTTTTTAACTATAACCCAATTTTAGACACATACTTATTGCTTTTCGTTTCATATTCAAATGTATATTTTAATTACTCGAGATTACGATCCAATGTTTTGATTGCAAATTAGTTATTATTTAAATACAGGTAAAAATAGCTAGGCATACTTTGCACTATGGGTATTCTTCGCTTCTCGTACAGTCTTGCTGAGTGTGTTGAATTTTAAAGAAACGATAAATCACTTATTCAATAACACGATTCTGAGCAGAGCTTTAGTGTAATACACAGGATTAATAATGTGTACTCGGTATTATTAGTATTATATCATCTAAAAAAAAATGTACAGAACTTAACAAAACTACTGTACACAGTGAAAAAATCATTTAATAATTCACTAAATAGTTATAGGCTATTAAATGCCTTATTTACTGAAAAAAATATTCTTTTAATAATATATTTATGATAAATTATACATTATTACTTGATAAGCATTTTTAATGTAATTTCTTATTATAAAGGAACAATATTTCTGAGAATTAATTTAATAAAAATTATATAAATACGGGACTTACTTTTGTTTTATTTATTTTTTGCTGTAATTTGTGTTATATAGTCTTTTACAAATTACAAATTTACCAATGAATACATTTTATGTGTGTTCAGAATTTTAAAAAGCACTTAAAAATAATTTATATTATACTGTGGTATGAATGGTACTCCTATTTAAAGGACTTAGACTCAAGTATGGCAATTTAGTTTAAAAATGATTTATATGCATTTATTTTGATACAATTCATTTCCAGATTTTGTAATGTGTAGGTACAGTAATTTTTGTCCATGTATTTGATGTTTATATTATGGTGATTTTTACAATGTGTCTACATTGTACATCTGTATTGTCCACTTTCCATAGCATACAAAAATCACTGAACAACACATCACGAAATTTACAAATTCAGACTTTGTAAGTTGTATATACTATAGGGTACATTATATACCCGTTGCTAGTTAAGTGGTGAAAAATGATCAATAGATGACGTACAGTGTTCAGCAATGGTCAAAAACAATGAAACGTATGTATGAGGGTTAAGACGAACGGGGACGTCTATGCCTTATTAATTCCATAATAACTGTAGCAGTCGTGATAGTAGCTCATTGACGGCTGCCGCGTGTAGTACTCCTCACTCCTCTGGGTTCTGATTAGGCTATAAACGCAAAGCCAATGTAATATACCATATACATACAGTCATTGTATTTATATTAACACACACACCTTATACAAATCTAATTTTCTCCATTTTGGATTCCGTCCAGTTAAACAATTTAATCAATTCAATAGCTGATCTCATTAACCGCTATTCTTCTAGTTGAGATTTGCTCTATGAAATTTCAATTTTTGGTCTAAAAAGTACAAAAAATAATAATATTCATATTACACAATGAGATGGACCACATTTTATAAGGTTGAAAATTTGATTAGTATAAAACAGACTTCAAATTATTAGATTTTTACATAATATTGACGAATATAATTTGCAGCTTACTGGAAATGAAACATGTTGATAAGTCAATAAATACGTTGTTCATAATAAATAAAACAATAAATTAAGAATATTTCAGAAAATATGAAATATTATTTTTGTGTCATACTTTGTTGATTTACATTCGTATATAGAAACATATAAACGTCTTACTTCGTCGTCTTTGTTTCTCGTTTATAAAATAGGCGTGTTAATGTGCATTTTGAAAGCGACACACTTTTGCGTAAAAAGTATAAACAATTCAATTGCACAAGACGAAACAATTATAATAATAATAACAACGATATTGTCGTGCTTTGCACATTTTTGCTCTGTAGGTCCTTATCGACTATACGCGTATAAATGAGTAATGACGATTTATCTCTCGATTTCCTATATGTGATTAGTTATGTTATAATTTATTTTGCACTCACGTGCGTGCAGTATTTGATTGAAATTATGTTTGGTTGCATTTAATAAGAAATATGTGAAAAATAGGTTACATTTATTATTATTAAACAATATTCTAATAGGCATATGCGCATTGCGCGTTCGCGGCGCTCACGTATTATTATGATTGTTATTCGTTGTATACATTTTTAATACGATTTAAGCGTGCGTTTTAATATGGTTTCTCGGCAAAACCGTCATTATGTGCTGAATAATATATGTACAAATTGCATTGATATAATGAAACGCAATCGTATACATGAAATAACTCAATTAAAACTAGATCGTGTCACGCTATGTATTTTTTTTTTTATATGGTATATATTATTATACAAGTTATATGTGCCTGCGTGTAGAATAAAGTATACATGTATACACTACCTATGTATGTACTATAGTACAGTTCTGTTCAGTCAGTTGTGATATCGGTAGTGTATTTAGTAGTTGCGTAGTCGTAAGTATGCAAAATAAAAAATTTATATATCCTCGCATTAAGTATTTAAAGTGGATAATAATTATACTGTACGTGAGACATACCTATTTCTTTCTTTCTCGTTCTCTATGCACAAACACAGACATATTTTATGTGTATGTATGTATATAACTTATATATGCATATATATTATATTATGTATGTATAAGTGTGCTGTGGAAGTTGCGTGGGTCGTTTATAGTAGGTATTACCTTCGTCGATGTCTTCGAAAAGGGGTGAAGGTAGTTTTCTCGTTAAAAAGGGGTGTGTGACCGGACCTGCGTAGTCGCGTCTAGACTACCTCTTTGCACGATATATTATAGTAAAGTATAGTACTCGTGTATTAGCCATGGATAGGTGGTATTATAATATAAAATATTTACTAGATTATACGTGTATGTAAGCAACATAAATTAACAGGAAAAAATTATATTATATATATACCTATTGCTGATGTATTTTGACAATATAGATGTTTTCTTGCTCTCTCTCTCTCTATATATATATATATATTTTTTTTTATATCTCTTTTTATTTTATGCATATAATTATTTAATACATATGTGTGATAATTGCTACTGTCGCTCGCGCATACATATACGAATTACATAATTAAATTCTTTAGAATCGACCAAAAAGATAATAGGTATATTCGATGATTTTTGACCGGCAGATAAATAACGAGTATAGGATGTATCTACAATCTAGATACATACGCGTTGCCCACAGTGCTGTATTACTGTTCGCTATGCAATAAGAAAAACTGTACCGATCTGTTATATGATACACATAGGCTACTAATTATCAAAACAATTTTAAAACACGGAAATGTAATATTTAAGAAATAATTAATTTGCTTAGAATACTCAATTGAAAAATAAGCCTGAGAGTTTAGTAGCGTAACCCCTGAGCTTGCCTCAGCACAAACACACACACACACACACACACATACACACACACACACACACACACACACACACACATCTTATTCATATTAGTTAATACACATTTATATTTGTGTATGATATACTTACATTAGGCACTTTTCCAGTCATTCAGTCAGTTGTATCTGTAACATAATTTTATTATAGTGGCATATTATGTTTAAAAGCTAACGGCTTTATTTTGATAGTTAAATGTCATACATGAATAATCTAACGTGTATATCTTTATATTGGCGTTCGTTGTTTGAATTTTATTTTATGAATTTAATATTGTTTATTTAGATAAATTGCCTCATATATGTATGTGTATTATCTAAACGATAAGATATGGCATAAATGTAACTACAGTGTGTTAGTAGCGTGGTACGTCACGTATATACCTACAGGTATACAAACGTAACTATAAATCCAAAATGTTTGATTTGTCATCGTCTCCAAAATGATTTATCCTTGAAATCCTCAAGCGTACACATAGAGAACAAACTATATTACGACGAAATCATGCGGAACAAATATATTGTTAAATCCAAAAAGTATACAATGTGGTGTTTGGCGATCGAGAGACAAAAAATAAAATAATGACCAAATTTCTATACATATATATATATATATATTTATAAATAGAGCTGTGACGATAAACCGTTTTTCCTATCGTTTTTCCACGTTGTTAAAATGTCTTACGGAACGATAAAAAGTAGTAATAATAATAATAATAAAAAAAAGCGATGTTTTCTGAGATGAAAAAACGACGACAGGTGGATATATCTATCTACCTACCTATTTGCCGCCGTCGTCGCGCAGTACACCGGAGAAAACGATTGCCCGTCACTGTCGTGACGTCATCGTAATTTAAGAATGAAATTTACTCTGTAGAAATTACACGAACGATCGATTGGCTACACGCAATAAATTAATACAGAGTCTGGGAAAATTAATTTAGTTTTATTTTATTTTTTTTATAAGTACATGCTTTCGTATAGAAATACTCGTCTCATCTTTGTCAAAATTCGTCGCTAGATGATAATTCTAAGAAATCATTTTTTGAAATTCTTAATAGTTTTCTCAAAATTTGGGAAAAAAATAACTGAAAACTATCTTTTTTTAATACAAACTTCATGAAAATTTAAATATAAATATAAAATAAAAATATGTATTTTAGGGTAAAAAAATTTTAAAATGTGAAAAAAAATTGGATATTTTTTTAACATTTTTCTCTTATCAAAATTTTTTTAGATTCTGAGCGAAGCGAACAAGCTAGTGTCCTCACAATGATGTTTTTTTTTTTTTGTAAACACTTTTTGTATGGAAATACTTGTCCGAAATATCAACTAGCAGCTTTTTGAAACCAAATTTGCCTCTAAATGATACTTCAGAGGGGTCATTTATCGAATTTATCGATTTCTTTTTGGGAAAAACTACCCAAAATTTGACAAAAAAGACTCGGAAACTATCTTTTTTTAATCCAAACTTTATGAAAATTTAAAGATAGATAGACAATAATATGAGAAATGTTTTGGTGCAAGAAAATATTGTAAATATGAATAAAAAAATTTGGAAATTTTTTTCTAAGACTTTTTTCTCATTAATTTTTTTCTTTTCTTTAATAATTGAATAGAAAAAAGTAAAGCAGAGTAAAACATAGTAAAGTAAAGTAAAGTAAAGAAAATAAAGTTAAGTAAAGTATAATAAAGATAAGTAAAACTTATCGATTTTTAAAAATATATGCAAAAGGGGTATAACAGTGGAAATGGCCGGTACGTTAGAAGCAGTGGCGGCTCGTGGGTTTTTGATGGAGTAGTGCACATTCAAAAATATAATTTACAAGTAGCAAACACAGAGGTTAACCCCCCCCCTCCAAAAAAAACCTCCTGAA